>ML804298.1:49836-134170 GCA_009831015.1 Picea engelmannii | reverse complement strand
GAGAAGTAACAGGATTCTAAAATAAAATTTAAGGAAAGAACACACACCTGCATGCATAGTCCTGCATATGAGGGCAGGTATTTTGCAATATGGTATGTGGAACCATGAGGCTGCCATGAGCCAAATGCATCATTAACATATACATCAGCTAGAGCAGAGAGCTGAATGACAAATCTGTCACGCTTTTCTCCTTTGTCTTCCTCCCCCTGTTTCATGGAAGAGCTAAAATTATTTCCAGGAAGAGGTGATTGGCTTCAGAAGTTAAAGGAAATGGTTATATTCAATCATATGGCTATATTCAATCATAGTCAGCTGATCAGTGCTACCAGACCCATTGGATTTCTTAATAAGAGGTAGATGAAACATAGAGGTCAACTCAATAGAAGTATCAAGGCCCCTAGGTTCCTGTTTCTCCAGGCATTGGGTCCTACTTCACATGCCCCAGATTTTTGAAGAATTTGTTTTCAGGTGACCAACCCTAGTAAAACCCAGAATGCTCCTCATATGAGTAAACAGTGCATTGAATATAAATAATGCATTGGGCGCATTGAAAAACGACACTGGAACAAATCCAACTAAACCCGGGTCTCATGCACCTGCACGTTTGGAAGCTCAAGTATATCATACACACTACACATCAGCTAGAGCACAAATCTGAATGACAATTCTTTAGAGCTTTTTTCCTGTCTTCTACTCCATGTTTCAAGAAAGAGCACAAAATAAAGAATTGCCCATTCTTATATTATTTTCAAGAAGATGTATTCAGCTTAGAAGTTATAAGGAGATCACTATATTCAATCATAGAGTCTAGACAGCTGGTCACTACTACCAGCCCCACGGGATTTCTTAATACGGGGGCAGATGAAACCTAGATGTCAACTCAATATAAGTAAATGAGGTTCCAGGTCTCTGTTCATGCAGGCTTTGGGTTCTAGATGACAAGACCTTGACTTTGAAAGAATTTGTCTTCCTGTGACGGACCCTAGTCAAGCCCAGATTGCCATAGAGTTCATTGTACCAAGACAAGCCAGGTGCATTCTACAGCCTGGATTGGGGGTGGCGTGATCCATCAACTCTGTGTGTGTTCCCTCATGTGTAACGATGCATTGAATCTAGACATACATTGGCTGAATCAAAAATTGACACTAGCACAGGTCCAACTAAACTAGGCTCTGATATGCACCTTCAAGCTAGGCAATGCTATCTCAAATTCACACAAATGGGCTCAAATATTGGAACTCCGCCTCAAATATTGGAAATCAAAACATGCAACCTTGAGCTTTGTAACATCAAGTTACATATCAGACACCGGTTTCGATAGGTCTGTGCTATTGACATAAAAATTATTTTGAATAAGGACTAGGCCAGAGTACCACGACCATGCATTCAATGCATATTGGGGTAGGGAAATTGAGCTGGGAAACATTACAAAAAAAAACAGGAATCATGCTAAAGAACTCACTGCAAACCACCGGGTATTCGGCAAGTAGATTCCACCAATCTTCCGACTCTTAAGGTCATGGATCAGCCAGTTGATGGAGGTGTCAATATCCAGAATTCCATTTTTCTCCGTCGTACTTAAGCGGGGAACTGCAAATTTGATGTGGAGCTTTCGTTGCAAATATGCAACAACAGCATCCACAGACTCATCCTGGCATGTAGAGATAGTCTTCGTCTTCTTATCATATGGGCGTCCAATGTGAGTCATGATAATGGGCCTGCACATTCCAATTTCAGGTTAAATGAGCTCATCACTACAACCTAGGCGTGATAAGCTGAACTAAACACACAATCAAGGACTGCAGTATAGGTATAGAAGGTAAACAGTTAAACCCACCTTCCACCTCGCTCCACTATGTTGTACATAGTTGGTAAAGTCACATCGATTCTGTATTGATCTAGTATTTTACCTGCACCCACCACCATTAAAAACCTCCTTGTGAGGCAACTTCTAATAAAACAGATTCCAATAATAATAATTTAGATCATCATCAACACAGTAGATCAATACAAAGAACAAATTTCAGTTTTAACACAAGGCTGCACTCTTTAAAGCTAATATAGCAACAAAAGAACTGGCATCACAAAACTGGCAGGCAGACTACCACCAATAGCCATTAATTTAAATATTCTAAGAAGTGATTCAAAAACTCTATCCTACTGTATAAGAATGAAATATAATAAAATATATATGATTTTTAAGTCACTAATTTGTATGGCATAGCCCGGGGTTAGATTGAGTGATTGACAGATGTGATTTACGAGCAGCAGGTCCCAATAACACAATTTTTTTTCTGTGATCAACCAACTGAATGCGACTGCTTTTACATAAGAAGCATTCTATGGTCCATTTTTATCGGCAAACCCCAGGCATGGGTTTTTTCAGCTAGAACTACGGACGGGGTATGATCGGTCAAATTATTAGAATAAGTTCCAGATGAAGTTAACTGTCCTAAAATTGCACATAAAAACGATCGTAAAACCTCAAAAGGAAGGGTAATCGATACACAGTTAGGGTTATGAAATAACGAAAGAATTGTGTATTTACCTTTCTTCACGACGTTGTGATCGACTCTGAGAAGAACGAGCTTGTCTCTGAGATCGGCCTCCTGCAGCAGAGGCAACCTCGGATCGATCTCCACTGGGCCCAGTCCATCCTCCACGCTGTAACCCACACGCAGGCCATTCTCTGAATTATACTTAGACATCGTTCCTGATTGTTATTCCCTTGTTTGTTCTGGGCATCGACCCGCTCGCTTAATTTATATCTGCTAAATTCAACCATATTTATCCGCGACGCCCCCAAATTCGTCGATATTTGTCACGGTTCCGTGGGAATTCAGTTAAACCGCGGCGTTGAGAACTTGCGGGCGGGGAAAGTGTTGGATCGGGAAAACCTTTTCGTTTCTATGGATTGTGTCAACCCCGCCTTCTGGAATTGCGCGATAGCCATGAGGCACGCTGTGAACAGCTGGGCAATACCTTATTTTCTATTTGTTTTTAAAACCGGATTTTCAAACACAAATCCCCTGAGAGCCCGGTGTTGCCCACTTGAAGGCGGGAACGGTATAACTGTCTTTGATGCGGGAACGGTATAACTGTCTTTGCTAGCCCGTGTGATGACACGTCGCTTTCTGAATAATTATTATTTGGTAATCGGTGGACCTTTGTGTATAGTTTGAGTTCCCTAAGTCACGCCAGCTTAACTTCTATAACTATAAGTTTGAGGGGGCGCTCTAAGTTTGAGGGAGAGGTTGAATATGAGCATTCAAATCGCCCCCATTTTTGGTGAGGTGGTGAGGGTTGTGTTGAGTTGAGTTGAGTTGAGGGAATTTTTTTTTTTTTTCGAAAATTGGTCAAAATTTTTAGGGATAAAGTTTTATGAGCAAAGTTTCTAATATAAGGGTGGAATTTTTATTTTCAATATAGTTGTTTTAAGATTTAGGGATAATTTTCCCCAAATAAGGGAGATGGTATGAGTGTCCCTTATCTCACACCTTTGAGGGGAAGAAATATCATTGTGGGATATTTATTATTAAAATTATTGTCCTATATTTAAAGAGCAAAAGTGTGTTGGTGGACTAGTGGAGGTTCGTCATCGTTTAGTCAAGTTTGTCGCTCAATCACTACTTGTGTTACACTTGGAGCTTTCTTTTATCTTCACCATTGCAAAGTGTTTGGCACTTTGATAGAGGTAAGGTATGTTACCTTGCTTAGCCATGTAAATTTGGGGTTTTTATTTTCATTGACAATAACTAGAGGTGTTACGTTTTGCATTGTTATTTATTGGATAGATTTGCATGAGTTTTTCATTGTAATGTATGTATTCAATGGTTAAAGGTTGATTGGTTTTTTGGTGTCAATATGTTTGTTGCTTGGTCTTTCCCCCTTCTTCTATGCAAAAATTTAAATAAATTAAAAAAATATCACTAGCAATACTTCATAGTACCCATTTCACATGCCTTCCTAAAAAATGTCCATTATTAAGTTAGATATGCATAAAAGCTATGTGTCTTGGAATTGTTTTTACAACATAGATACTTTTGAGAGATATGACCCACAACAACTTATAAGCTCTAATATATCGTTATCCTTAAGCCAACTGGGGCAACCGCAAGGGAGTGGTACCTCCTACTAGTATAATGTTTGATTAGTTGCAGTGTGAATATGCTTGTTGCTTAGTCTTCCCCCTTCTCTGTGTGCAAAAATTAAAAAAATATCATTAGCACGCAAATATAGTTGTTGTAATAGAGGTGTAGATTTGTACATGAATATCAACACAGAATGCAAATGGTAGTGGTCATATTTTAGTGCAGATCAGAGTGGCAAATGATGATACATCAATGTGATGATATGCCTTGTTGTGTAGTGTTGGCATTGCAACCCAATGGCATAAGCACATAATTCAATGACAGTAATATTTGTCACGTGACCATGGCAGACTAAACTTGTCGCAAACATGCAACTAAATAGTGTGGAGTTTTGATGTGATTGGAAAGCTCAACAATTCACATGCAGAAGACCAATAGTTGTGACAAATCATATCTTGTCTCTATCTCCATCTTCCTCCTATGTGATTAAGAAAATATTAATAGATGAGATACAAAGCATTTTGTATTAATTTTATCGGAATAGTATAAACACCATATTATGACATTGCAAATGAGAGGAGTATTTGGTTATGTTCTCCTCATTTTGTGGATAACTAAGGAGATTATGTCTCAAGTCCCTCGGGTTGCAGATATGGAGTGTCGAGAAACTACATGACCAGCAGTATCCTTTTGCACAGATGGAGACCCTCCTCACCACCACAGATGGTCGTAGATTCCCAGATGGGATCCACCACATCAGTTAGCTTCTGGAAGGCAGTGGGCCTTGCTCCATGAGGTACAAGTCAGTATTATGGTAAGAATCACTTCAATATTTAAGAAATTTGAGTATTTTGTATCTTAGATTGCTCTAGATTTCATGATATATGCTTAGACATTACGCATTTTTTCCTTCTTCACCTTGGTGGTTGACATTGTGCCCTAGTAAGTGGCCTTCCTTGGGGATGGGTTTGCTACTAGGAACTCCCTTGAAGAGCCATCTGATTCAGGTGGATATTGGTGGCCACCCACCTTTTCCAACTGGCTCAAAACAGTTTTCTGACAATTTTGACAATGTACTATTTTTAGCAGTTTTTAACTTTCAGGGCCATTTTGAGGGCCTAAATGAATATTTTTCAAGATAGAGATTCTCAATGATAGTTGAAGGCTCTGATTGAGCCCCCAAAATTAATCTCCTCGACGATACCTTTCCAACGAGCTATCGTGCACCCCAAACGGAGATCGTATGCCAAAGTTACGCCCCCGGGAAGTTGATACACCAAACTACCCAAAACGGGGTCCACAAAACTGTTGGCTTTTCATCTTCCGGGGTTAGGGTTTTGGATTTTCTTTATGATAAAAAGGCCTTTGGAGCCTCATTGTAAATTCATCTTCTCATGGATGCGAGTAGCCGTCACATCTCTTCTCAGAGATAAGTTGCCACCATTCTAGCGAGTCTTTCACTCTATATTTTACAGTCTTTGTACCTTTTCACTCATTATTAGAAAATTATGTATTATTGTATATATGTGTATATGGTTGAATCTCTGATACATTTATGTTATAATATTGGATATCTGAGATATCTCTGTACATTTCTTTATTATATCTCTGCTCTCATTTCGTGCCGAAAATAATCTGGATCAGTGGTATCAGAGCAGGCTTCTCTTGATCGTTTTTCAGTGCATGTCCCCGACGAGGTCGGAGTATAGCAATTTGGGTCTCGAGCTTGTCTCTATTGAAGAAAATCGCTCTCGCACGCCCAAGAAACCCTCCATGGCAGAAGAAAAGAAAAACGACAGAGTAGACGATTCTATTAATATGTTGCTTGAGCAAGCTCTCACGTGACATAGGCACGAAATGAGAGCGGGGATATAATAAATAAATGTACAGAGATATTTCAGATATCCAATATTATAATAGAAATGTATCAAAGATACAACCATAAACACAGATATACAGTAATACACAATTTTCTATTAATGAGCGAAAAGGTACAAAGACTGTAAAATACAGAGTGAAAGACTCATTAGAATGGTGGCAGCTTATCTTTGAGAAGAGATGTGACGGCTACTCGCATCTGTGAGAAGATGAATTTACAATGAGTCTCCAAAGGCATTTTTATCATAAATAAAATCCAAAACCCTAACCCCGGAAGATAAAAAACCAACAGTTTTGTGGACCTCGTTTTGGGTAGTTTGGTGTATCAACTTCCTGGGGGCGTAACTTTGGCATACGATCTTCGTTTGGGGTGCACGATAGCTCGTTGGAAAGGTATTGTCGAGGAGATTAATTTTGGAGGATAAATTAGAACTTTTGACTACATTTGAGAAGCTCAATCCCAAAAAAAATTCATTTAGGCCCTCAAAATGGCCCCGAAAGTTAAAAACTGCTAAAAATAGTAAATTGCCAAAATTGCCAGAAAATTGTTTTGAGCCAATTGGAAAAGGTGGGTGGCCACCGATATCCACCTGGATCACCATCATACCGTTCCCGACCATACTTACCACTTTCCATCACTATTCCCCCTCATTTCCTTATCTCTTTGTATTTTAGGGTATATTGCCCCAAGAAGGGGTTGTCCCTCATTCTATGGGAAGAAGGGGTTGAAGGCCCAAAGGGATTGATGTTGGGTAAAAGATAAAATCCTATGTATGAACCTTCTATATGTGATCTGGATTATTTTCAGAACGAAATGAAAGTAGAGAAATTACAATGAAATACTCATGAAAATTGCCAGAAACAGAGAAATACAACAATACTTGATTTCTATTAATGAAATAATTGTAAAGAGACTGTAAAAATACAGAGTGCAAGACTCGCTAGAATGGTGGCAGCTTTATCTATGAGAAGAGATGTGACGGCTACGCTCATTCACCAGAACATGATTACAATGAGGCTCTGAAGGCCTTTTTATGATAAACATGAATGTCAAAACCCTGGACATCCAAAAACCTAACCCTAGGAGATGAAACGCCAAAATTCATGTGGGCCCCGTTTGGGTAAGTTAGTACATTAGCTTCCTGGGGTCGTAACTTTTTCATACGATCTTTGTTTTAGGCACATGATAGCGCGTTGGAAAGGCCTTTTCGATAACTAGTGGCACACCAAAAAAACATTGTTTAGAGCCCCAAAACGGCCCTGGAAGTACAGAAAGATGTGTTGACATGAAAACATATAAAATAAGCTAGTTGGATTAGGTGGGAGGCCACCAATATCCACCTGGAATATGTGTAGAGCTTCATACAACCCCGGAAGTGTAGAACCCACAATTATAAATAAGTACAGAAGAACGAGCTGAACTAAAAACTAACAAGAGGAGCCAATTGGAATAGGTGGGTGGCCACCAATATTTACCTAGAACAGTCCTCCCCCCTTAGGAATCAATGGTCTCCATTGCGTTGAGTGCCCAGGGAAGAGGAGAAAGCATTTTTTGAATCTAAATCTTGGTGAGGTGCGTGCCTTGTTGGAGAAGTTGTGTTGTTTCGTCTGTGGAAGACTGTCACAAACCTGTTGTTGGTGGGGTTGAATATGTTCCACCAACATGTTGTCTCTAGGTTTGATGGGGCATTGTGTAAGCACCATTGTAGGTGAAGAAGCAATATCTTCTTTCTCTTTGACAATCTGTTTTTGCTGGAATAGAAGGTGTTGAGGTTGTAGTGGTTGTAGTAGTCTTTTGTGCATCTTTTGAACAGACTGTGAACAGGATGAATTTTGCAGTATGAGAGATTACCTTGCGGAATTGTTTTGGGGGAGCAGTAGGCGGAACTACCTCTGGTATCGTATAGATCTGACCTCCCAGAGTAATAATGAAACTACAGAGTTTAGAATCATAGACAGCATAACGTTTCCACATATATGGTTGGCCCAACACAACATCACATACATCAAGAGGGGAAACATCACACACTACCTCATCCTTGAAGGGTTGGATGCCATAGGAAAAGCGACACTTTTGGCTGACACAAATATCTCACCCCTGGTGAAGCCACCCGATGTTGTATGGTTACGGCTGTGGTGTTGTCAACAACCCCAACTATTTGACGACCTTAGATGAGATGAGGTTCTTCTGACTATCATTATCAACAATGAAATGTAATGGGGTCCCCTTCACCCACATATGTGAATGGAATAGGCGCTCCCCCTCTTCGGGATCTACTGGTTCTTCTAGTTGAATTGTTGTGGTCGCGACAGTACTAGTGGGGTCTGCGTCGATGATCTGTTTGTTTTCAATATTTTCTAGATCAGACTTTGAATCAGGGTTCGGCTCCTTGTCTTTGACCTCGAACACCAATGACTATTTCAAGTGACATTCATCGGTGTTGTGCGAAGGGATTTTGTGGAAGTCACACCACTTCCTAGTGTCATTCTTCATCTTTCCTTTACCTTTCTTCTCCAATTTCTTGGAATGGTTGTCTAGAGGCTATTGGTTAGGGTCGTCTTTACCATGCTTTGGTTGTTGCAGATTTGGAGACCTAAATTCCCATTTGTTCTGGTGCCTAAAGTTTTGCTCGATTTTGACAACATATCAATAGGCAGCTCCCAATGATAAGATGTTTAGGAAATCCATTTCGGTTTGGATGTACCTATGCAGAGCCCCGCGGTATTTCAGATCCAGATGTCGCTCGGAGTCTTTGATACCCATCTTGGTGCGCAAGGTATGGAAAGTATTTGTGAACTCTGGCACTGTTTGGATCTTCTCTTTCCATAGTGTGGTCCATCTCATGTACCGGTATTCATAGTTATCAATGGGATAGTATTGTTCTTTGATCGTATCCACAAAAAATCCCAAGTGGGCTCGGCCCCATATATTCCAGATTCCTCTATGGAACTTTGCTCCCAGTAAGTCTCCCACCAATGTTTGACATGGGGGAGAGCCTTGAGGAGTGCGAAGGTGATATTTTCCCTGTTGGAAAAATTTTGAACCGAGAAATAACCTTCTAATAGATTTAACCATTTTTCTAGGGCATTCACATCTCTCTAACCTTCAAATATGGGAATATCCAAATTAACTTATACCTTGAAGGGAGAGGTTCCTCCAAAATGGTCGCTTGATGAAGATGTCCATGTTGTTATCGACAGACGTTGAAAGATGTGTGAAAAATTCTCCATCATTTCGTCCCTCTGTCGCACGAGAGCTTGCTCAAACAACAGGTTACTAGAATCTTTTGCTCCATCGTTTTTATTTTCTACCACCATTGCGGGTTTCTTGGGCGTGCAAGAGTGATTTTCCTCAAGAGAGACAAGCTCGAGACCCAACTGGATATACTCGGACCTCGTGAGGGACATGCGCTGAAAAACGATCAAGAGAAGCCTTCTCTGATACCACTGATCCAAATTATTTTTGGAACAAAATGAAAGTAGAGAAATTACAATGAAATACTCATGAAAATTGCCAGAAACAAAGAAAAACAATGATACTTGATTTCTATTAATGAAATAATTGCAAAGAGATTGTAAAAATATAGAGTACAAGACTCGCTAGAATGGTGGCATCTTTATCTCTAAGAAGAGATGTGATGGCTACACTCATTCGCTAGAATATGATTACAATGAGGATCTGAAGGCCTTTTTATGATAAACATGAATGCCAAAACCCTAGACATCCAAAAACATAACCCTAGGAGATGAAACGCCAAAAGTCATGTGGGCCACGTTTGGATAAGTTGGTACATTAACTTCTCGAGGTCGTAACTTTTGTGTACGATCTCTGTTTTAGGTGCGTGATAGCCCGTTGGAAATGCATTTTCGATAACTATGCATTATGCCATCAAAATCTGACTCTGTCTACAGTTTGACTGTGGCATGCCAAAAAAACATTGTTTAGGGCCCCAAAATGACCCTGGAAGTACATAAAGATGTGTTGACATGAAAACATATAAAATAAGCTAGTTGGATTAGGTGGGAGGCCACCAATATCCACCTGGAAGATGTGTAGGGCTTCAAAAAGCTTTGAAAGTGTAGAACCCACAATTACAAAGAAGTACAGAAGAACGTGTTGAACTAAAAATTGAGAAGAGGAGCTATTAGCACTGAAAGTCACACTCTGACTGCTAAAGTGTAAGCTCAACACCCATCAGGATGTTAAAGACAAGTTTTTATGATAAGGTGGAAAATGGAATAAAACTCAATAAAATAATGTCAATCACAGCTCACTCCATACAATATGCACCAATAAATAAGGCTCTTAGTAACTTAGATCAGGATTTAAGAAGTAAAGTGGATAGGTGGAAGAATGAATACGATAAAAATGTAATATGCCTACCATCTACATCAGGTAGTAGTGACAGACATATGAAGAAAAAACCACTGAAACAAGAACTTCTTATAGTCAAAGAGGAAACTCTGATATAATTATAAGCATTATCACCATAGATCCTCCAATGCAACAAAGATATAATTAAGCCAATTGAAGCATTCAATAGTCTGCAATCAGAATTAGATAGAAACAAGATGATAAGGAAAAAGGACTGATTTCTATTATTCAAAGTGTCTCAGGTCTGGTACATACAACAGGAGATATCTCTGTTACATAGACAACATCAAAATATGAGTCTTTCTCTAACCATTTGAACCTTTCTTCAAACTTACAATGCCTATATTATAGCCGAGGATGTCATTGACAACTTTACAATTCGAATAACCACTCCTGCATAGGATTCCTATGCCTAAAGGTGGCGTGACTACAATTGTTCAACATAAATAAAACAGAATGTTAAAATTTAGGCTAATGTTGGCAATGTCTTCAACATCTTCTTTATGGCTGATGAAGTGTCCCTTTGAGTGCATCTCCCTTTGGTAGGTGGCCTCCCAGCTCATAATTGACCAATCATAAAACTGGCTTGCATCCATCTTTGACAGCTGGCAACTGTTCCTCCCTTCAAAACTCAAAAACATGAGTTTGCAGTGCCAATTCGCAGTGCATGTCTATATCATCCAGTTCGTCGTGCCGTGCGTTGTGAACTTTCCTATAGTGGCTCGTTTCATTTGATAGAGTTTTAAAACGCTCCAAAAATTATCTCCAGTTCCCCAAAATGTTGTAACATATTATAATCTTGGTATATGAATAGAAGAGAACATCTCGATAGCTAAACATGGTTTATAAAGAATGACCATCCTCAAAATTGCAAAATGCATCAAACAAGAAACTTTTCAAAAACTAATATTGGTTAAGAAGGTTCAATTTCTTCACTTTTTAACTCTGGAACTTCTCTTGGTAGCAACTTTAGCCAACATGTCCAGATTCATCTTGGCCAAATCCTCTTTGAAAGGATGAAGTTTTGTCTTTATCTTTCTTATCTAAGCTTGATAATATATGTTTTTTCTGTAGATATTTATGAGCTGGCCGTGGAGGGGAAAGAATCTTTTAGCCATAAAATTTTCCTTTTCAATGGACTTACAATGAATATCCATCACTTCCTTAAATTTCCTTCTAACACTCGAGTCTTCCTTTCTCATCCTATCAACTTCAACCCTTTCCTCTTTAAGTTGTCTTTTGAGACTCTTAAAAGTGGGATTGCTCTCTTCTTGAGGAGTAGTGATACCAACAATTTCAACAAGCTTTTCAACAACTATGGATTTACCTTTCCGGTGGGATGAAACTCCTACTGCATCATCCTTCACAGGGATTTCTTGCTTGGTTGTTTCTCTGGTAATAGGCCTCCTAGATTTGATCTTGTTAGCTACAATGGGTGAAGGAAACACCAACTTTCTACCTCTTAGAACTATAGATCTGCTTGAAGGAACCTTTGTAGGAGTGGGATCTATCACAGGTGAAGTTTTCCTGTGTGAAGGTTGTGAAGGCGCTCCTACTTCTGTTTCCGCTATAACTTGGTCAGCTTTACCAGTCGTAGTACCCATTTTCCTCTTGTTGGCCTTTGAACAGACAATCTTCTTTACAGGAATATGACTTTGTATCTTTGACTGTGAAGTAGGGGAAATGTTTAGCTGAAATTGTGATGAAGTAAGGAATGGTTCCCAATTAGTGTTTATCTTCCTCAATTCTTCCATCACCAACATCTTTATCATGCCATAATGGAAGACACTTGTGTCTACTTGTTTTGATTTAGATTGAACCCCATCATGCATTTTTCCAATGCTTCTAAACAGGTAAAATAGGAGGTTCATAGCTTCTTTCCCTGTGAAATGTAGCAACAACCTTATATGGTATTGGTATATCATGTTAAATCTCCCTTCACGGGTGAAATACCTCTAGATAACCTTCAACATTTTTTCAAAACATTCAATCATATGGTTCCTATGGATCCCTTTGGACAAGTTGTCCTTGTGATACTCGAGTTTAAGAAATTCCTTAGAGAAAGCAACATTTAATGCCATAGCCTTGAACCATTTTTCTCCATTATTGGGTATCTTTGTTGCAGCTGAGATGAACAACTATGAAACTTCAAATTCTAATATTCCCACCTTGGTTTTAGTACCATAAAAAATCAATGCAAACTCTCTGGCTACTTCTAGATGCCCCTTCTGCATCTTTTGACAAAAATTGATGCAACCTACTCTCTAAAAGGTCTCTCTGATCAAAGGTTCAAAATCAAGTAATTGCATGTCATAGGGCTTTGTTCTCACTATTTCACCTCCCTTATGAGATTTCTTATGATGTTGACTATCCATATTGATGTTGAGGAATGATTTCTATGAGTTGTAATAACGGGTAGATTTATGAAAATAGGGAATATAAGAGACTAGGGTTTTGATGGAAAATTGTTTTCAATTAGGCTAACCTTGTACAAAATTTTTACACAACTCATTGTATACACATGTAGGAATGAGACAGGGCATCCTTCAAACATGAGATATAAATAAAGGCAACTGGAATTTATAATAAGAGGGAGACACATGTGAATTCTCTACTTAAAACAAGGTTTTTATGACAATACAAGTATCATTTAACAACATGATAATGTATGCAATTTTTTAGACCTAGTTCGACAGCTGATCAGTCACAAAACCAAGTTGGGATGGGTGCAAAGTCATTCTTTTAATTTTGAGCTTGCAAAATATGCAAAATAAGTTTTTTCAACAAAACTGGAATAGAGGATTCGTAGTGTTGAATTTTTAGCACAAAGTTAGCAGCACCAGAGTAGAGGGTTCGCGGCGGCAAAGCAGATGGTTCACAACGGTGGGGAATATTAGTGGAGAAGAGTAATGCGAAGGATAAATGGGGTCTTATAGGTGATGAGGTTCAGTGAGTAAGGTTCATAACATGAAGGAAATGAATTTGGAAGCAGGAAGAAACAAAATAGAACAGTTCGCAGCGCCGAGGGGTGAAACCAACAAAAACCTCTCTTTCAACCTTTAAACAGTGTGTAAACTCTCATGGAGTACCTGGTGGTTCTAAGTTTGATGTTGGGGTATTTGAAATTACACAACGGTGTCTGTAAGTAGTCCAACCTCCAACTCTCCTCTTCAACTAGTTCGCAACGTCTGTTTATAGCACCAGGTTCGCATCACCTAGCTCAAACACGATTTGCACACTTGGAGGAAACTATTAGAAACGTTTATGACATAATCCCTGAGAATTTGTTTAAAATACCAGCTCTGAAAACAATGATATCTTCTTTGACACAATCCATAAATGCAATTATGGAAATGAATGCATGGAGTACTTTTGAATGCCCTACGAACTCTCCTAGTGAGTTGGCAATGCACAAATCAAATATGATTTGATAGCTTAAATGGATAAAAGGTGACAAAGGAGGATCTTGCGTACAACGTGGAGGTGTGACATGTCAATGTGATGGTGGAGAGTTTCAAAGATGTGACTCGTGAAGGTTTATTCAACTTGTCATGATAACAAAGACATAACGCAAGGACTCTAGACCAAAGGCAAACTAACCTTAGCTTAATTAAATCAAAATTTGAAATATGACTATAGCAAGAAGTCATAAAAACCTATAACTTAAGAAAACCTATGACTCAAAATCAAAACTGGAAAATGATTGTTTACCCTTACAAATCTATGTGTTAACAAGAGCCAGTTGAAATAGGTGGGTGGCCACCAATATCCACCTAGATCAGTCCTTCCCCATTAGGAAGCAATGGTCTCCATTGTGTTGAGTGCTCAGGGAAGAGGGGAAAACATTTTTTGAATCTGAATCTTGGTGAGCTACGTGCCTTGTTGGAGAAGTTATGTTGCTTGGTCTGTGGAAGACTATCACAAACCTGTTGCTGGCGGGGTTGAATCTGTTCCACCAACCTATTGTCTCTAGGTTTGACAGGGCATTGTGTATGCACCATTGTAGGTGAAGAAAAAATATCTTCTTTCTCTTCGAAAATATGTTTTTGTTGGATAGAAGGTGTTGAGGCTGTAGTGGTTGTAGTGGTCTTCTGTACATCCTTTGAACAGACTGTGAAGAGGATGAGTTTTGCAGTATGAGATATTACCTTGTGGAACTATTTTGGGGGAGCAGTAGTCAGAACTACCTCTGGTATCCTATAGATCTGACCTCCCAGAGTAATAATGAAACTACAGGGTCTAGACTCATAGACAACATGAAGTTTCCACATATATGGTTGGCCCAACAAAACATCATAGACATCAAGAGGGGAAACATCACACACTACCTCATCCTTGAAGGGTTGGATGCCATAGGATAGATGACACTACTGGCTAACACAGAGATATCCTCCCCAGTGCCACTTGATGTTGTATGGGTGCGAGTGTGGTATTGTCGACAACCCCAACTGTTTGATGACCTTAGATGAGATGAGGTTATTCTGGCTATTTTTATCAACAATGAAATGAAATTGGGTCCCCTTCCCCACATTTGTGAATGGAAGAGGCGCTCCCCCTCTTCAGGATCTATTAGTTCTTCTAGTTGAATTGTTGTGGTCGTGATAGTAGCAGTGGGGTCTGTGTCGATGATCTGATTATTTTCAATATTTTCTAGATCGGACTCTGAATCAGGGTTCGGCTCCATGTCTTTGACCTCGACCACCAATGACTGTTTCGAGAGACATTCATCGGTGTTGTGCTAGGGGATTTTGTGGAAGTCACACCACTTCCCAGTGTCATTCTTCGTCTTTCCTTTATCCTTCTTGTCCTATGTCTTGGACTGGTTTTCTAGAGGTTGTTGGTTAGGGTTGTCTTTACCATGTTTTGGTTGTTGCATATTGGCAAACCTGAATTCCCATTTGTTCTGGTGCCTAAATTTTTGCTCGATTTTGATAGCATATTGATAGGCAACTCACAATGATGAGATGTTTAGGAAATCCATTTCAATTTGGATGCACCTATGTAGAGCCCCACAGTATTTTAGAATAAGATGTCGCTCAGAGTCTTTGATACCTAGCTTGGTGTGCAAGGTATGGAAAGTATTTGTGATCTTCGACATTTTTTGGCTCTTCTCTTGCCGCAGTGTGGTCCATCTCATGTACTAGTGTTCATAGTTATCAATAAGATAGTATTGTTCTTTGACCACATCCACAAAAAAATCCCAAGTGGGCTTGACCCCATATATTCCATATTCCTCTGTGGAACTTTGCTCCCAGTAAGTTTCCTACCAATGTTTTACATGGGGGAGATCCTTGAGGAGTACGAAGGTGATACTTTCCCTGTCAATTTTTTTTTGAACAGAGAAATAACCTTCTAATAGATTTAGCCATTTTTCTAGGGTATCCGTATCTATCTGACCTTCAAATATGGGAATATAAAAATTAACTTGTACCTTGAAGGGAGAGGTTCCTCCAAAATGGATGCTTGATGAAGATGTGCGTGTTGCTATCAGAAGGCGTTGAAGGATGTGTGCAAAATTATCCGTCATTTCTTCCCTCTGTCGCGCGAGAGATTTCTCAAGCAACAAGTTAATAGAATATTTTGCTCCGTCGTTTTTCTTTTCTGTCACCATCAAGGGTTTCATGGCCGTCCGAGAGTGATTATCCTCAAGAGAGAGAAGCTCGAGACTCAACTGGATATACTCGAACCTCATCGGGGGCATGTGCTGAAAAATGATCAAGAGCATCTTGCTCTGATACCATTGATCCAGATTTTTTCGAAACGAAATGAAAGAAGAGAAATTACGATGAAATACTCATGAAATTTTCCAGAAACAGAGAAATACAACAATACTTGATTTCTATTAATGAAAGAATTATAAAGAGACTGTAAAAATACTGTGTGCAAGACTCGCTAGAATGGTGGAAACTTTATCTCTGAGAAGAGATATGACAACTACGCTCATTCACTGGAAGATGATTACAATGAGGCTCTGAAGGCCTTTTTATGATAAACATGAATGCCAAAACCCTAGACATCCATAAACATAACCCTAGGAGATGAAACGCCAAAATTCATGTGGGCCTCATTTGGCTAAGTTAGTACATTAACTTCTCAGAGTTGTAAATTTTGCATACGATCTTCATATTAGGCGCGTGATAGCCCGTTGGAAAGGCCTTTTTGAGAAATACGCATTTTATCGCCAAACTCAGACTCTGTCTACATTTTGACTGTGGCATGCCAAAAAAACATTGTTTAGGGCCCCAAAACGGCCCTAGAAGTACAGAAAGATGTACTAACATGAAAACATATAAAATAATCAAGTTGGATTAGGTGGGATGCCACTAGTATCCACCTAGAAGATGTGTAGGGCTTCAGATAGCCCCAAAAGTATAGAACTGATAATTACAAAGGAGTACAGAAGAATGTGTTGAACTAAAAACTGATAAGAGGAGCCAATTGGAATAGGTGGGTGGCCACCAATATCCACTTGGATCAATCCTCCCCCTTTTTGAAGAAATGGTCTCCATTGAGTTGAGTGCCTAGGGAAGAGGGGAAATCATTTTCTGAATCTGAATCTTGGCGAGTTGCATGCCTTGTTGGAGAAGTTGTGATGCTTGGTCTGTGGAAGACTTTCACAAACTTGTTGTTGGCGAGGTTGAATCTGTTCCACCAACCTATTGTGTCTAGGTTTGAAGGGGCATTGTGTAGGCACCATTGTAGGTGAAGAAACAATATCTTCTTTCTCTTCAACAATCTGTTTTTACTGGATAGAAGGTGTTGAGGCTGCAGTGGTTGTAGCGGTCTTATGTGCATCTTTTGAACAAACTGTGAAGAGGATGAATTTTTCAGTATGAGAGATTACCTTGCGACACTTTTTTGGGGGAGCAGTAGTCGGAACTACCTCTGGTATCCTATAGAGCCTACCTCCTAGAGTAATAATGACACTACGAGGTCTAGAATCATAGACATTGTTAGTCCCTAAATTTTCACTTGACTGTGAGAGGGAAAGCTATGGCATCATCGGTTTATTGCAAAGTGTTTAAGAGATTTTTATAATTTGGTTTTTTGAATAAGGTGGTTGAAAAATGGCTCAAGGTGATAACATAACATGAAAATCAAGATCAGAACATAACATATCCCATTGACTGAGTAAAAGGTAGGCACATAGATGGATTAAACCATAAGAAAAAGAGAAGATGAAGCCTTCAATTTGTCAACTTCACATAAATTCTAGTCTCGGAATATCAAAAGAAACAAGAACATTAGCTTGAAATCAAAACTTGAAATTAATTCCCACAACAAATTATTTAATGTATTAATTAACAATCAAGAAACAAATGCATTGCAATCTGAATAATGAATTCAAGCATGAAGAAAGAAAAACATAGTAGAAAAGAGTGTCTAACCATCCATATGCCTTTGTTATTAAGTGTCAAATAGAACATAAATTCCTTTACAAGGAGTTTCACAAAAAAGTCCTTTGGATCTCCAATTTTCCGACCTGAACAGAGTCTTTCCTCTGCCTACTTAAACTATCCACAAAACCCTTGATCCTATCTTCTAGAATGTTCTTAATGACTAGATCTAGATAACATATATCTATTAGGGAAGAGCTCAAAAAGAGGATTTACATTCCAAAAATAGATCATTGCTCAACAACTTAATATTGTATGATCTTGCCAGCATTACATTCGATTCTACAAAACAAGGATTAGTTTGATCTAGTCATACATTTCTAGGTCCTTGCATTTCACAAGTCAAAACGAGTAGACATTGCCATATTCCCTGGAAAACATCAAAATTATGATTGGACCAATCTTCATGAAACTTTTTAGGATATGATAACAACAATAGCTTTGGTAGTTTTTTGTTTGAGCTTTGTGGTAAGCACGACATTATGCCAATAGAGTCTAAAGTTTATTTCTTTGAGCTCTTTGAGCAATTCCCTTTGCTCTTTTTTCTTCTTCTTGAAACCTTGAATCCTTTCTTGCTGACGAGCACTCCATTGTTCTATATGGGCCTTTTCTCTCTTCAACTGTCTCACTGTCTTCTGGAGTTCCTTGATCCTTTCTCTATCAGTTCTGACTTTAACCTTGAATTCAGGGAACTCTTCAGAAGGTGCAGGCTCATTCAGATTTATGGCAACCTTGGGTTCTCTTGATTTAACTTGGTATTTAGAAACCAATCATGAGCTATGTTCTTCATCAGAACTTGATGAATCCATTGCTTCAGGCATATCTGATATGTGATCTGAATCTACAAGGTAACACTTTTTATTTTCAGGGATCTCACTGATACCTTTAGCAATTTATTTAGCTTTTTCCATTCTAGTTGTAGCTCTTGTTACAGGTCGTGTAGATGATGAAACAATATGTTTACCTCTTTTTGTTGGTTTCTTATGCAATGGAGGTCTTTTTGCTTTTTTCCTGGTACCTGCTTCAACATATTCAGAGTGATATTCTATAACTATGACGTTTTCTTCTTTGATTGAGGGATTGAACATGGCTTTGGACTTCAACCTGTATTTGTCGGTAACCCTAGTAGAATTCCTTATAGGCTTTTGAGACACAGGCATACCTTTATTCTTTGTTCTTTTGACTGTAGTTCCCTTTTTACTGGTTGAAGGTGATTCATGCTTGGATGTGGCTTGAATATCAAAATATTCATCTGAATATTCTTCCCCTTTAACATCTTCCTCAGAAAACATTTCGATTTCTGGATCCAATTTCGGTCTTTTACCTCTGTTATTCCTCGTCACCATGACAATAGGAATTTCTTCTTTAACAGGGGTTTCATCAATTGAAATATTTAGTTTCTATGTAATAGTCTTTTTTCCTTTTCCTTTCTTTTGTTTGTTGGACTGTGGGTCAGGATTTAAGGATTGCATGAGCCAGCTCCAGGGTTTTTGTATTTCTCTCAGAGCAGACACAACTAGAGTCTTAATTAAGACCTGATGAAACAAGTTGCTCTTTGCATTGGAGGAGTGTGACTGCACTCTTTTTGACATCTTTGTCAAGCTTTTGAGAAAAAAGTAAGGCAAATTTAAAGGATAATCGCCATTTAGATGCATTAATAACATAATGTGGTAGATATAAATTAGTGAGAATATGCCTTCACAGGTGATATACCTGTGGATAATGATAAGAGCAGTGTTCCATTCTGGTCTAATCCAGCTGTGAGGAACTCCCTTTCTCCAATTCAGATTTTGCTTATCTGGAAGCAAGAATTGATTGACAAACTTTGTAACTACATGCTCCTTCTTCCACCATCGTTCTCCTCCAACCACCAATCTGCAAGCTTTGGTAATTGTTTGTTCTGTCACCAACATTAGCCGCTTCCCAATCTCCACTTCGTAACCATCAAAGTTCTGTGCAAACTCCATAGAGACATGTTCATCATAACCTTGGAAAGTGGTGAGGAATTCAAACCAACCAACATCTCTGAACCTTTGAGCCATCTGAGGATAAACTTAGAGAAGTTCGGCACCCTCGGGTTCTAATCTGACCACTTGTCCGCTCCTCTTAGGCACCATCAAAACACAATACTATGACTGGCACTTCTCGGATTCTGAATATGCTACCTACAATTTGTTAATATATAACCGTTCTCCTGAGAAAACATCTGTGCTTAAAATTCAGCAAAATCAGGACGAAGAGTGACTATTTCAAATAATGATATTTGGGAATTGAACGATTTGAAATGAGTCCTTTGCAGGTACAAAGAAATCTGATCATGTAACAATTTGAATCATCAAATGATTCGAGAGCCATTGTGGGACACATGCAAACTCTTATTCCACGATCTGAGTAATCATAACAGAATCTGGGTGGCGGGTGTATATTAAGGCATGATTATATTTGCGCTACGGGAATAATGCTATTCCAATAGCGCTATTAATGACTTAGCATAATTTGAATTTGTAAAGTTCAAACAGGCATATGAAGTGACACATCATTCAAAACCATGTCTTTAAACTCCAAACTTAAAGAAATTATCCAAAAAGCTAAAACACAAACCATAACAAGCTGAAAACAATGATTTAAATCAAATGAAAATAGATAATGAAGTCAAGGTAAGAAGGGTTTAGGATTAGGATTTCTCACTAAATCAAAATCAAAATTAGAGACTAACAGACATCATGACATTTCCACATATATGGTTGGCCCAACACAACATCACAAACATCAAGATGGGAAGCATCACACACTACATCATCCATTAAGGGTTGGATGTCGTAGGACAGGCGAAACTGCTGGTTAGCACAGAGATCTCGTCCTTGGTGAAGCCACCTGATCTTGTATGGTTGCGGGTATGGTGTTGTCGATAACCCAAAATATTTGACGACCTTAGCTGAGATAAGGTTCTTCTGGCTGTCATTATCAACAATGAAATGTAATGGGGTCTCCTTCACCCACATATGTGAATAGAAGAGGTGCTCCCCCTCTTCAGGATCTACTGGTTCTTCTAGTTGAATTATTGTGGTCACGACAGTAGCAATGGGGTATGCATCGATGATCTGTCTGTTTTCAATATTTTCTAGATCGGACTCTGAATCAGAGTCTGGCTCCATGTCTTTGACCTCGGCCACCAATGATTGTTTCGAGCGATATTCATCAGTATTGTGCCAAGGGATTTTGTGGAAGTCACACCACTTCCCAATGTCATTATTCGTCTTTCCTTTACCCTTATTTTCCTGTTTCTTGGATTGGTTGTCTAGAGATTGTTGGTTAGGGTCGTCTTTACCGTGCTTTGAATGTTGCAAATTTGCAGACCCAAATTCCCATTTGTTCTGCTGCCTAAATTTCTGCTCAATTTTGATAGCATATCGATAGGCAGCTCCCAATGATGAGATGTTTAGGAAATCCATTTCGGTTTAGATGTACCTATGCAGAGCCCACGGTATTTCAGAATCAGATGTTGCTCAGAGTCTTTGATACCTAGCTTGGTGCACAAGGTATGGAAATTATTTGTGAACTCCAACATTGTTTGGCTCCTCTCTTGCCGTAGTGTGGTCCATATCATGTACCGGTATTCATAGTTATCAACAAAATAGTATTGTTCTTTGACCGCATCCACAAAAAAATCCCAAGTGGCCTCAACCCCATATATTCCAGATTCCTCTGTTGAAAATTGCTCCTAGTAAGTTTCCCACCAATGTTTGACATGGGGGAGAGCCTTGAGGATTTTGAAGGTGATATTTTCCCTGTCGAAAAAATTTTGAACAGAGAAATAACCTTCTAATAGATTTAACCATTTTTCTAGGGCATCCACATCTATCTGACCTTCAAATATGGTAATATAAAAATTAACTTGTACCTTGAAAGGAGAGGTTCCTCCAAAATGGTCGCTTGATGAAGATGCGGTTGTTGCTATCAACAGGCGTTGAAGGATGTGTGAAAAATTCTCCATCATTTCATCCCTCTGTCATGCGAGTCCTTGCTCAAGAAACAGGTTAATAGAATATTTTGCTCCACCCTTTTTATTTTATGTTTCCATCGAGAGTTTTTTGGGTGTGCAAGAGTGATTGTCCACAAGAGAGATAAGATTGAGACCCAACTGGCTATACTCAGACCTTGTCGAGGACATGCGTTGAAAAATGATCAAGAGAAGACTGCTTTGATACCACTGATCCGGATTATTTTCGGAACGAAATGAAAGCAGAGAAATCACAATGAAATACTCATGAAAATTGCCATAAATAGAGAAATACAAAAATACCTTATTTCTATTAATGAAAGAATTGTAAAGAGATGGTAAAAATACAGAGTGCAAGACTCGCTAGAATGGTGGCAACTTTATCTCTGAGAAGATATGTGATATGATGGCTATGCTCATTCGCCAGAAGATGATTAAAATAAGGCTCTGAATGCCTTTTTATGTTAAATATGAATGTCAAAACCCTAGACATCCAAAAACCTAACCCTAGGAGATGAAACACCAAAAGTCACGTGGGCCCCGTTTGGGTAAGTTAGTACATTAACTTCCCGGGGTCATAAATTTTGCATATGATCTCCGTTTTAGGTGTGTCATAGCCCGTTGGAAAGCCTTTTTGAGAACTACACATTATGTCATCAAACTCTGACTCTGTCTACAGTTTGATTGTGGAATGCCAAAAAAACATTATTTAGAGCCCAAAACAGCCCTGGAAGTACAGAAAGATGTGATGACATGAAAACATATAAAATAAGCTAGTTGGATTAGGTGGGAGGCCACCAGTATCCACTTGGAAGATGTGTAGGTATTCAGACAACCCCGAAAGTGTAGAACCCAAAATTACAAAGAAGTAGAGAAGACCGTGTTGAACTAAAAACTAACAAGAGAAACCAGTTGGAATAGACGGGTGGCCACCAATATCCACCTGGATCAGTCCTCCCCCTTTAGGAAGAAATGGTCTACATTGCGTTGAGTTCCCAAGGAAGAGGGGAAATCATTTTCTGAATATGAATCTTGGTGAGTTGTGTGCCTTGTTGGAGAAGTTGTATTGTTTGGTCTGTGGAAGATTGTCACAAACCTGTTGCTAGCAGGGTTGAATATGTTCCACCAAACTGTTGTCTCTAGGTTTGATGGGGCATTGTGTAGGCACCATTGTAGGTGAAGAAACAATATATTCTTTCTCTTCGACAATCTGTTTTTGCTGGATAGAAGGTGTTGAGGCTGCAATGGTTGTAGCGGTCTTTTGTGCATCCTTTGAACAAACTATGAAGAGGATGAATTTTGCAATATGAGAGATTACCTTGCGACACTTTTTGGGGGGAGCAGTAGTGGAAACTATCTCTAGTATCCTATAGAGATGACCTCCCAGAGTAATAATGTGACTACGAGGTATAGACTCATAGACAACATGACGTTTCCACATATATGGTTGGCCCAACACAACATCAAGAGGGGAAACATCACACACTACCTCATCCTTGAAAGGTTGGATGCCATAGGACAAGCGACACTGTTGGATGACACGAAGATCTCATCCCTAGTGAAGGCACCCGATGTTCTATTTTTGCGGGTGTGGTGTTGTCGAAAACCCCAAATGTTTCACGACCTTAGATGATATGAGGTTCTTTTGGCTACCATTATCAACAATGAAATGCAATGGGGTCCCCTTCACCCACATCTGTGAATGGAATAGGAGATCCCCCTCTTCAGGATCTACTGGTTCTTCTAGTTGAATTGTTGTGGTCGTGATAGTAGCAGTGGGGTCTGCGTCGATGATCTATCTGTTTTCAATATTTTCTGGATCAGACTCTGAATCAAGGTTTGGCTCCATGTCTTTGACCTCGGCCACCAATTATTGTTTTGAGTGACATTCATCGGTGTTGTGCCAAGGGATTTTGTGGAAGTCACACCACTTCCCAGTGTCATTCTTCATCTTTCCTTTACCCTTCTTATATTGTGTCTTGGATTGGTTGTCTAGAGGCTGTTGGTTAGGGTTGTCTTTACCGTTTTTTAGTTGTTGCAAATTTGTAGACCTGAATTCCCATTTGTTCTCGTGCCTAAAATTTTTGTCGATTTTGATAGCATATCGATAGGAAACTCCCAATGATGATATGTTTAGGAAATCCATTTCGGTTTGGATGTACCTATGCAGAGCCCCATGATATTTCAGAACCAGATGTCACTCGGAGTCTTTGATACCCAACTTGGTGTGCAAGGTATTGATAGTATTTGTGAACTCCAACTCTGTTTGGCTCTTCTCTTGCCGCAATGTGGTCCATCTCATGTACTGGTCTTCATAGTTATCAACAAGATAATGTTGTTCTTTGACCGCATCCACAAAAAAACCCCAAGTGGGATCGACCCCATATATTCCATATTCCTCTATGGAACTTTTCTCCCAGTAAGTTTCCTACCAATGTTTGACATGGGGGAGATCCTTGAGGAGTGCGAACGTGATCTTTCCCCTGTCAATTTTTTTTTGAATAGAGAAATAACCTTCTAATATATTTAACCATTTTTCTTGGGAATCCACATCTATCTAACCTTCAAATATGGGAATATCAAAATTAACTTGTACCTTGAAGGGAGAGGTTCCTCCAAAATGGTTGCTTGATGAAGATGTGCTTATTGCTATCGGCAAGCATTGAAGGATGTGTGCAAAATTCTCCATCATTTCGTCCCTTTGTCGTGCAAGAGCTTGATCAAGCAACAGTTTAATAGAATCTTCTACTTCGTTGTTTTTCTTTTCTGCCACCATCGAGGGTTTCTTGAGCGTGCAAAAGTGATTTTCCTAAAGAGAGACAAGATCGAGACCCAACTGGCTATACTTGGACCTCGTCAGGGACATTCGCTGAAAAACGATCAAGAGCAGCCTACTCTGATACCACTGGTCTGAATTGTTTTTGGAACGAAATGAAAGCAGAGAAATTACAATGAAATACTCATGAAAATTGCCAGTATCAGATAAATACAACAATACTTTATTTCTATTAATGAAAGAATTGTAAAGAGACTGTAAAAATACAGTGCAAGACCCGCTATAATGGTGGAAGGTTTATCTCTGAGAAGAAATGTGACAGCTATGCTCATTTGCCAGAAGATGATTCCAATGAGGCTCTCAAGGCCTTTTTATGATAAACATGAATGCCAAAACCCATAGACATCCAAAAACCTAACCCTAGGAGATGAAATGCCAAAAGTCATGTGGGCCCTATTTGGGTAAGTTAATACATTAACTTCCCAGGGTCGTAACTTTTGCATATGATCTTTGTTTTAGGCACGTGATAGCCCGTTGGAAAGGCCTTTTTGAGAACTACGCATTATGTCATCAAAATATGACTATGTCTATAGTTTGACTGTGGCACACCAAAAAAACACTTTTTAGGGCCCCAAAACGGCCCTGGAAGTACAGAAAGATGTGATGACATGAAAACATATAAAATAAGCAATTTGGATTAGGTGGGAGGCCACCAGTATCCACCTGGAAGATATGTATGGCTTCAGACAACCCTAGAAGTGTAGAACCCACAATTACAAAGAAGTACAGAAGAACGTGTTGAACTAAAAACTGACAAGAGGAGCCAGTTGGAATAGGTGGGTGGCCACCAATATCCACCTAGATCAAGATGCTTCACCCAAGGATCACCCACGAAAGAAATGAAATGCTTATCTTTGAGTAAAGGGGGACCCACAATGAAATATGATTAAAAATGCTTAAACGGTTAGTTGAAGGATAGGAGGTCTCATCATGATCCAACCTATCAAGTCCATGAATATCTAGTGGTATGAAATTACCATCATATATTTACCAAGCCAGGGTAATGGCTCTTAGTTGCATGGCTGAGAGAAAGAGGGTCTCATCACAAGCCAACCTTCTCATTTCCACTAGGTGTTTTTGTTGATATTATGGTAGCTGCGGTAGGTATTTACCTCCACGTGTAAACCTAATGAGAATAGAATATTCTAGGAAGCAAGAAGAAACTTTAATGAGTTGGATAATAACCCTAGAAGACAATTTGGCTCAAGAGCATAATTTGTATTAGGTTATTAGCCTCCAAGAGAAGAAGTCGGCCAGAAGAAATATTATATACTAAGTAAATAGGCACCCAGAATGAGAAGTCGGCCGAGGAAGTTAGCCAGAATTAGTATAAATATAGGAGGCCATTCTTCATTTTGGCAGGCATTCTTAGAACTGCAAAGCTCACTTGTTCGCACTGCAATTAGCCAGTTTGTGTGAAAGTTTGGAGGAGAAGTTGTCGTTGCAGTTGTTTCAACTAACAGATTATGTTTTGGCTTGGAATATCTCTTGGTTATGGTTTGGACTATCTGATCAACTCTTATTTGGTGCGCTATCCTTCGAGTAAGGTGCGCTACCCTTTGTTTGGCTATCTATCCTAGGGTTTTCTTCTGGAGTGATTCTTTGTCAAGGTTAAGGTACTCGGAGGGTGGCTTCAGCCTATGGTTGGGTGACAATAGTGATATTGTCTATGGTTAAATGAGCACATTCTAAAAGGTTATGGGCACACACCTCCTTCATTTAGTCTAACCATTGGAAGGGAGCATAGTCATACGAATATTAAGCTCGTTGAAGAACTGTCACTAGGGCTTCTAGCAGGAGCAGTCAACAAAGCACTGTCGCTAGGGTTACTAGCAGATGCAATTGCAGAAACCCTAACCCTCTCGTTGAGGCACCTTAAGTGAAGGGATTGACCTAATTTCCAGATAGACCAGTGTGCCCTAGCCTAGCGCATCTCCTGGTACTCTCGTCAAGCCAAGACGTCAAGTTTGAGTTTTTGGTCAAATCTAGGGTTGACCAAGTCAAAGAAGCCATGACCTACTCTATGAAGTCAGAAAACAAGCTAGATGGAGCTTCTAACTTCAGAGTGTGGAAGACATGGATTGACCTCATCCTTTCCAAGAATAAAGTGTTGGATATCATGAAAGGAAAGATCATGGAACTAGAGTTTGAATAAGGAAAAGAGAAAGAACCGCAGAACATTGCAGTTATGGAAAAGTTCAAAGACAGTGACATCAATGCCATGAGTATCATAGTGGACTCTATAAAAGACCACTTGATACCCTACATCTCTCATCTTGACTCATCAAAGAAGATGTACGATGCCCTAACAAACCTCTTCTCAGTCAGAAACATTGGACAAGTAATGAGTCTGAAGAATGAGCTATGTGACATGAAGATGAATGATGATGACAACATAACATCATACTTTGTGAGAATCTCTCGGTTAAGAGATAAACTACAAGCTATTGAAGAGATCATTTCAGAGAAGTAATTGGTAAACATAGTACTCAATGGTCTTCCCAAGACATGGGATGCATTTGTCGCAAGTATGAACACAAGGAAGGCGTATCCTAGATTTGAAGAACTTTGGACTTGTTGTGCTCAAGAAGAATCAAGGATCAGTGCAAAAGAGAAGCCCCAAAAGAAGTACGATGATCAAGCCTTCACAACAAGATTCAAGAAGTTCAGGAACAAAAGGAAGTTTGGTTCAAGGAAGAAACCAATTCAAGAGAAAGATATGCCATAAATACAATGCTTCAACTATCGAAAGTATGGTCACTACAAGAATCATTGTCCCGAGCTAAAGAAAAGGAAGGAGACACACGAAGCATCAATTGCTGAAGAAAAGGAACCTACAAAGAAGAGCAAGCAGGATAAAACAAAATTCTTCTTCTAAGATAAGGTAACAATACTCCTCATTGTTCTTGTACATACCATGTTTTATGTACATATCTTGCAAGAGAAACTATACTTATGAAAGAACAACAAGATAAGGAATGCTATCACTATGACTATAAGACAGTCTACAAGATAAGCCGAAATCAGAATCAATCTTGAAGAAACCTAGAAGAAGTAAACACAGAAAGAAGTCAGCAATCAAGAGGAAATTGGAAAAAGATTTGTGACACTTTGCAGAAGGCAATAAGGATGCAGACGAAAGTGTGGACTCTCCTAGATGGAGGGAGCTGATTATATATTACCAAAAAGAGAATGCATTCATACATGAAGCAAGGATTAGGAGGGAGCTAATCCTATGATCCATTAAAGGTGATAAATTATATATCCATGGTAGCATCCATGAAAAGAAGTACGTGCTCAATTTGACCTTAGAAGAAGTCTTATTCAAAAAGAAGCCTTAAAGCATCCCTGGTTATCCATCCACATCCATGATCCTACTATGAAATCTTCAGAGCATGGAATCTATAGAAAACTTCATGGACCCAATATCTAAAGAGAAACATGAGAAATAACATGAAGATTCCAAGAAAAAAGAAAAGTCAGAACAATGAGTCATTGTATCGAGAATCACAAGATTACTAGCTTGATATGAACTCACTAAAAGCAATCAAGCAGAGGTACTGAAAGTTGTGATGAAAAATAGTGTCTTATGAATGCAATCATTGTGAGATCTAGAACTAGAGGTTATCCCAAATGGAGGGAGAAGACTATGATGATTACTTGTTCCAATAAATCAGATATATCTCTACATGAGCCATTATATCGTCCACAATATCCATAGTTTGGAATTGACATCAGATGAATGCAAAGAATGTTCTCCAGAATAATTGAACAAAGAGAGTATGTAGAGAAACCTCAATGATTTGAGGTATACTAGAAAGAGACCCTTGTATGCAAATGGAAGAAGACATCTTGGTGGAGAACCTCCAATGCACAGCAGAAGCGTGGCGAAGACTTTCTATAACAGAGATATTGTATCAGAATGATTACTCAGAAGATCAGGATGATGGATTGCCAATCCATGACAAAGATCTCATGATGACAGAAGAAGTTCCACATGGTTATGTTCCAGTTTGAGCCTTGCCACAATGTTATGAGCTAATGGGGAACAAAAGATGAATTAAATAATGACACATTATATTGATCGGAGCTATATGAAGCCTTCAGAGAAAACCAGTGTTCCATAAAGACCAAAGTACTTTGAGATCAAACATTACATTCTCCATGATGAATTCTAGAAAAGAGAAGTGGTTCTCCAATATATATATATCCACAGATGAGCATATAAGAAGATTTTTTGGTAAAACCTCTATCCAAGGTGAAAGAGTTTGCGTACTCAAGCTGGAGCTCGTGGAGACAAATTCCCTATTGAAAAAGGAAGAGATGACTCCCAGGTTGGGAGGGAGCAGTGATGTGTTATTGATTTATGGAAAATAATTTTTCATTTCAAAAAATGGTCCAGGATGAGAAGTTCCTTTCCAGTTCAGAAAGTGGTTTGAGATTTCTGACGAATAGACATTTTCCAGTTCAGAAAATGGTCCAGATCGAATAGTCATTTTTGTAATGAAAATGGTTCGATGGATTGTTGACGTACCATAGACAACGATTTCCCATTGTGGTTAACATGGGGAATGGTCTAGGGCAGTCTCTCTTCTTGAGGGTTACTCAAGAAGACTAGCCCGCCTCGCCGGATAGTCATTCTTTCGAAGCTCACAGTTGTGAGCAGTTTCGAAGAATGGTCCATTTTGGAGGTTGGTGCAGGACAGTCATTTCCTTAGGAAATGGTCCAGACAGTCATTCCTTAGGGAAGATTCATTCTCTCCAGGTTGCAATTTGTTTAGTTCCAGAGGAATGGTCAAGGGTGGGGAATGGTCCAAGTTCAACAATCTGGGACAAGAATTCCCTAGGGCAAACTCATTCTCTCCAGGTTGTACTTTGTTTAGTGCCGGAGGAATGGCCCAGGGTGGGGAATGGTCCAAGCTCATAAATGAGGACAATTATTCTTCCTTGCTTGAGAATAATAGTCCAAATAGATCATGATTAATGTTTGATCTTCTAAGGGAAGATGCTCTTCCGGATCTCACAGATGTGAGTGGAAGAATGGCCCAGATGATTCATTTTATATCATAGCATTGTTTCTATGCAGGTTGATATCAGATGATTTTTATGAAGACTGTATGTCTCTAGACAATAGATGTATACTATTGTGGTGGATGTGTTCCACTGTTTGTGACTATACGTCACTGATCAAGTACCTGTGTGCTACTTGGTGTGATAGTGTACCATTGGATCGTATTTGTGTACTACTATGGATAGACACAGTTGTGTTCTATTGAATGATATTTTTTCGATTGCCTTGAAGACTATCAGCAGTGTTGGAAATGATTATCAACTAGATGGATGATCAATGGACAGAGATTTCCCAGACGGAAAATGGTTTAGGACATTTATTCTTCTAGGACATTTATCTGGATTAGAAGAATGGTTCTTGTGTCACTCTATGGAGTGAGTGACTTATCCAACATCATGTCTGATGAATCAGATGGAGTATGGTTTCGAGAGATGATGCAGTTGATGAAATTTATAGTGATGATGGTGCTCATGAACTAATCATAAGATACTCTATACAACTATGTTGATGATGTCGGGTGAATGGTATGTTTGTGCTCAAGACCATTACCTATAATACCACCCTAGCTAGGAGGGAGTGTTGATATTATGGTAGTTGCGGGAGGTATTTACCTCCACATGTAAACCTAACGAGAATAGAATATTCCAGAAAGTAAGAAGAAACCCTAATAAGTTGGCTAATAACCCTAGAAGACAAGTCGGCTCAAGAGGATAATTTGTATTAGGTTATTAACCTCCAAGAGAAGAAGTCGACTAGAAGAAATATTATATACTAAGTAAATAGGCACCCAGAATGAGAAGTCAGCCTAGGAAGTTAGCTAGAATTAGTATAAATATAGGAGGCCAATATTCATTCTGGTAGGCATTCTCAGAACTGCAAAGCTCACTTGTGCACATCGCAGTTAGCCAGTTTGTGCACAAGTTTGGAGGAGAAGTTGTCATTGCAGTTGTTGCAGCTAGCAGATTACGTTTTGGCTTGGACTATCTCTTGGTTATGGTTTGGACTATCTAATCAGCTCTTGTTTGGTGCGCTATCCTTGGAGTAAGGTGTTGTTGGATTTAATCAACTCCCTTCTCAGGTTATTTGAATTATTGACCTAGGGTTCATGTCATTTGGGGTTCCAACAAAATCCTCTAACTATCGACCCTCCTGGTAAACCAGAAGGCAACGCAGTGCCCGGAAGGTACTGTGCAGTCTCTCCCAAGATAGCTAAGGATGGTTAACTGTAAGACTCAGGTGTTTACAGCCTAGGACAGAGTAGGAGATAAAGGATTTCTTGATTAAGGCCCTGTTTTGCAATCTGTTGCTGTAATCTACTTGTTCCCAGGAATCACATGCATATAAATCAAAATATAAATAGATTGTAATAATGTGTTTGGTTATTCATAAATCGTAGTCATCTCTTGTTTGAAAGAAGTTAAAGCCATGCAAACATTCAACATATTACACATAAGTTACCGTGGTTCACCCCTCCTGGGCTACGTCCACAAGTATTTGGCTCTTAGCTTTTGTATTATAGTAGTTCTTGATCTCCCTGCATCACGCGCTTACAATTATCCGCAAAAGTGGGTAAGATCTATGTGAGGCGAACTAGATCGCACCAGGATCTACAACCTGTGGTCCAATCCTCAGATCTACCTTCCCTCGTATCTTTCTTTCTCAACAGCTTACAAAACTTGGTTCATACAATTCAAACCCCTCACATATCGCCAACAAAAATACTCGAAAAAATCACTCAATAATAATTGCAATCTTCATAAGAACTAACATAAACTCAACAATGACAACTACAACAACTACTACCCAAAAAGTCCACACCCCCATATGATACTTTTGTATCTATATTTATACATTTCGGGCTCTTCATCCACTTACAAAATATTACCAAAACCCTAACCCTTCTTACGCTAGGTTTTTCTCCCATGCGCGTGTTGTTCTTCCTCCAGCTGTCGCTTCCCGTTGTGCACACTTTCTTGCATTCACGCATACTGATATTTTGCCAATTGTCACTTCATTTTCCCGCATGCTTTCTTCCCCATGATCGTCCTTCTTTCCACTTCGGCCTAGTGCCAACAAGCCCCCAACACTGACATGTGACTCATCCCGAGTCACCTAATTGCGATGTTCTTCATCGATCTCCCTGGTGATCGTCTAGAACTTCTCCTGCAATTCTGCTGCTTTTGTCAGTGCCTGTGCGGTTTTCTCCTTGATAATATCAATTTTTTGTGCTGCTACTTCCTTGCTGATTAGTCCTGCACATTCCAGCTGAGTCTGTGCGGACTGTGTTCTAGCTTCTTCTACCTGCGCTAGTATTGCTGCTATTTGTTCCTGCAATGGTTCCATTTGAGCCTGATGCTCCTGTTTTCTTGTTTGCGCAGTGAGAAGTTCTGCCTGTAACTTCTTTAACTCTTTTTTCCCCTTGACCTGTTATGAGATTGGGATGGTTTTCTGTTGCTTCTTGAATTCTTGGATCGTTGCATTGATCCTTTCCTCCTCCTTGTCCCATTGTTGGACCTGTGGGTCCTCTTCCAGCTTTGTCCAGAGTTACGTTGCTTTATCCAGTAAGTCGGCTATTGTGCTGACCTATTTTTCCAGCTTCTGTAGTTGCATTGTTGCTTCCTGCTTCCTCTGCTCCTTTACTGCTGGTGGATTGGTTGGTCTAATCTGTCCCTGGAGAGTTTCAATCTCCTTCTGATACTGATCAGTTGCCTGCACAATCTGATCGATCTTTTCTGCCACTGGGAGTTCACTTCCTTGCGCAGTAGTTGGAAGTTTCCAAAAAATGTCTTCCACTCTGCGTTCCAACTCATTCCTGCGTTCCTTTTCCTCATGCGTTTCAGATTTGGTCTGCGCGTAAACTGTTTGCAGTGTTTCCTGCTTCTTTGTTGCTTGTTGTAGCTCGACCACGTTTTTATGTGCTCGAGACTGTATCTCATGGTCAATGCTAACCTGCAATTGGTATAAGGCCTTTGCTGGCATCTGTGTTAGGAACAATTGGATCTGATCCAAATCCTTTAGTGGTGTCTATCCCACAATCTCATCCATTCGTAGCATACTCAACTTTATGTAAACCATGGAATGTGGTTTTGGAAGAACCGAGTCGCGTTCTCCTACCTCCATTCTTTCCATGGTCTGTGTGCTCGATGGCTTTGTGCCTTTGCTGCTACTTGTGATCTGGGCTTCTCTGAATTTCTTCAGGAGTTGCCCCATTTCTGCCAGCTCCTTCTGCAGTTTATCCCTGTTGTGAGTTGCATGATGAAAATCCTCTGTGAGACAATCTTGGACCATTCTGGAAATCATCTCACCATCGTCCTTTGTGATTGTGTATTTTGGTGGTGATCGTTGTGCCTTTTATTTCTTGCATGCACCTGTTTCCTGTACCACTGGTCTCTTAGTTCCCCTTGTTTCCTATGTGATGGGGTTTGTCATGGTTTCCTGTGCTCCTTCATCCAGGTTCTGTTGTTCATTGGTTGGCTGAGTGGTTTTTTTTCTCCCCTTTTGGGTCCCTAGCTTCTCTGGGCCGCCCCTTGTCTGAGTCAACTTGATTTGGCCCATTCTTGGTTTCTTGGGTACTAAGACTTGCTGTGTTTTTGGCTGTGGAGCCCCTCCTTCTGTTGTTTGTCCTGGTACTTATCTGGGTATGGTTGGGATCTTCCATTCATCCGACCACTCGTGGATGATCACCTCGATGTCTCCCTCGGTGACGCAATAACGCATATGTAGCCACTGTTTATGTGGGTCCTGTCTTGGTTGTATCCACATGGCTTGTCGTCTAGCCCAAAAATTGGCGATGCCCCCGAATCGCATGACAGCCTCTGATGTTATCCTCCATGCTCGGTTGATTGCTTCCTGCATTTCCCGTAGGTAAGCTTCAAATATAATTCCATTTCCATTCTTATTCTTGCCCAGTGGTGTGGATTTTAGGACGCGATATCTCGCTCCTCCTGGTTGTGGTGTGGTACAGAAGATTACGTAGTCTGGTTCTTTCCATCCCATGAAAATGATGAGAGTAAGAAGTCATGAGTAGTGAAACTCCGTACCTGCTTCTTGTGCGTCTTTACAGTCAATTTGGAACAAGTTTGACAGGTATGGCACCTAGCTCATGAAGGTGCCTTCTGTGCACTGAGATGCAACTGCGATAACTCCTATCGATACTTCATCTTTACGGAATTTTCTTAGAAGTTTGCATGATAAGATCTTTGCTCCCAGTTGTGTCGCAACATCGTTAATTCGCTTGATTATAATGCCTCTTGTCCCCTCGTCGGTGCCATATTTCTTCTTCATTTCTTTTGCCAATGCTTTTTCCTTAGACTTTTCATCCAGTATCAGCGCGGGATCCATACCTCGGATGGGTAGTCATGTAATTTACGTAATGAGTTCAATAGTTATGGGGACTGGTTTATCCAACCATACATCCCCTCCATGCATAACTGCTAACAATTGTTTGACGCATGTCGTCTCATATTGGGTTATGCCAAAGTGTGGTATCTTCAGCAATCCTAGGATTCCAGTTCTGTCCAGTCCGACTGCTCACTTGCGTGGCTTAGTGATAGTTCCTCTGAAAGGGTTCATGACTATTGTCTCCGAAAAGACTTGTGGTGCAAGATCTGGATATTTTATTTCATCCGCTACGTCATGGTCGGAAAACTTGAGTTTCCCGACGTGACCCAATAGCTGCGATTCCACCTGTATGCCTTATAGTGTGCGAGGTAGCACAATCTCTGTAGCTAGTCTCTTTCGAGGTGATATCAATATCTGAATCCTGTTGTTGCGCCTCTTTTTCCAGCTAGATGAGAAAAATAGAGGTGCTTACAAGCTTAGTTGGGTTTGCTAAGCAGGACAGCTGTAAAGGAAAAGGGTTAGAGAAAGAAATATAAAAGAACAACTAAGAAATAAAATAACAACTAAACTAGTGAGCATAGGGACATAAGACCAAAAAAACCAATAAGACTCATGTCACCAATGGTAAGGTTTATATCAGTGAAAGAAAACACCAAGAAGAAAGAGGACTATGAGTCCCTTCTTCCTCCAAGGGAGGGCTCTTAGACCCCCACAAATAATCTCTTCTTACAATTTTGAATGAAAATGGTGAAAGAATTCCAAGCTAATCCACTCAAGGGGTGAGATGGATTGCCCAATGTAATGGTGCTAGTATACTCTTGATGAGAATAGAGGATTCCTCAAGAGAATAGTAGCAGCATAACTTTTCTATTGAATTCCTTAAAAATGAAGTGCACCCATGGCCTTGTTTTATAGCACCTCTTCGAGGTATTGTGCAACCAGCTTGTAGTGTGAAAAGAGGCTAATTAGGGCATTTTCAGGTCTTTGACCAACCACCCACTCAGATCCAATCAAGATTTGAGTGTCAAATCAACTTGGAAGTTGAACCAGAAGTGGGTGGGAGGCTGACCAATCTCATAAATGTGTCATTCTCATATGTGCGCGGCTTTTAGCGACCACAGTCGCGCATCGGGCGCATGTGCGCTTTTCCTGCGTTTATGTTTTGCGCATGTGTGCGTGCGCTCTGTGTAATCATAGCACACTTTAATTTTATCACTGGTTGTATAGTTTTGGACATTTTGGAAATGCTTTTGTGGTAATTTTGGTCCATGGGTGACCTCATAACTGTTTGACGATGTTGGATTCTTGTAACCATTTGTAGACGAAATTTCAGTGATAACAGATGCCCCCTGATGGATGAGGTTAGGAGCATACATATAGCTGAAATTCATCAATGTTTCTTCTACGGAGAGTGTCGTTGTAAGAGAGAGCGATATTGGGATTGTCAAGAGTTACCCGTTGGAGGGAGAAGGGAACCTGTAGAACCCAACCTTCCATAAGGTGTGTAAAAATAAACTGTGTACAAACAAGGCGGGCATGCCCCATGCTCGTGTCATGTAACTCAAAAAGGAATGGTGTGTTGATGTAGACAACTGCAGCGCCCTCAGGGGAAGTTGAGATAAAAGCATAAGACAATTCTGTGGAGGAACATACTCTAAATAGTAGGCAATGACATCTGTAAGAAATATCACGGATTATGTAGGCATTGATAGCCCAGCCAAGTTCAGAGGTCTTCGGCAAACATAAGAAATAACTGCAATAGTCGCAAAGTAAGACCCACCGTAACATGAGAAAGTGTTGAAGTCGAATGTTACGGGGGTCAACGACATCAGGGAGCAATTGTGGTTCTCTCTATGCCATCTGAGACCTCTCATTGGAAAGGTAATGAGAGTCAAGATACTGTCGCCCTTTTGGAAACTGTGTTGATGTCGATAAAAAGGGGGACGCGACTCCAAGAAGCAAAGGGATTCGTGAAATCTACTAGGTGAGGTTAGGAACGGGAGGAGGTACATGGACGAACTCAAGATGTAGGAAGACTCAAGTCTGCCCTTGGTTGGGGGTATATGTGAAGTATAAGTGGCTGCAACCGTTCAACTAGGTCGAGTGTCATGGGGACAATAAGACGTGGGATAAGGTGTGCCAGAGGCGAGACAAAGTGAACAAACTCATAGGGCAGAGGTAAGTGGCCTGTGGGATACTCGGAGTATATGGACGATGTCAACAAAGGTAGATGATAAGGAGTGCCCCAACCAAGGGCGACATGGGTTGCATTTGCCAAAAAGGGAAGAAGGTCGTCAAAGGTGACGACAAAAGGATATGTAAATGTTGGAAACAAAGGCTTTTTACATTTTACCAAATAAATAAAGAATAATTTGGGATGAGTGTACAAATACAGAAATAGGTGCCCCAATGTAATACGGTTGGGCCGGTTAGGGCGCAATGTGCTTGGAGAATTGGTGGAGGGTGGGGGCCCCATGGGTGGGTTTCTGTATGAGGTAGGTGAAATGGAGGGAAATTTGCAGAGGGGAAAACTGATTGTGGATGAAATGGAGGGTTCATGATACTACGGAGGTGCAGTCAAAATATAACCTTGAAGAGATAATCTAGGATTCCAGTGGGAAAGCTAGCAAAATGAGAAGAAGGAGTATGTGGCTGATTCGCGACATGATGTAAGACTATCGAGACTCCCATCCCTAAAGGGTTGAAGAAAAACATGAGTGTCAAAGTGCAAAAGGGTGCTATGAATGGGACAACTCATGTGGGGGAGAGTGCTACCAAGTGACAATACCTAAGATGCAATGGAGGTGTCGGTACTGCAGAGCCGGAGATGGGGATCCTAGAAGCAAATGTCAGAGGGTGTGACGGGAAATGCAATTGAGATTCAGAGGGAATGATTACATGCCAGTGTTGATTATATACCTGAAGGGGTTGCGTTGATGTATGATGACCAAGTACTTGCACACATGAAAACCAAATACCCGACGTGAACAATATCTGAAGAGAATTGAACATACAAGCATTTATTTGATAATTTTGAACATGAGCATGCGTACCTGGATGGGGTATGAAAAAAAATGACACCCCGGGGACTAAGGATAAACACTAGCCTGGGGACTATCTGGATGTAGATGATGGGATGCTGATCCCGTGGCTGAAGACGGATCGAAAAATGGACACCCGGAGCTCCCGGAATGGTGATTGGAAGTTTGGCGGAAAGGCCTATATATAGTTGTAGGGCCCACATTGCCACCTCATTTGTACTTGCTTCCAGAGTGACTGGACGAGAGGTATTCAAAGGAGATTTGGAGATTCTGGGAGAACGAGGCAGCCGATTCAGGACCAACGAGCTTCAGGTTAGTAGTCTGATCATCCTGCATAGAAGTAGGTTTTCCATTTATGGGCAGGGCCTATACGGAGGGTCGTACAGAGGGTTTTATGGGTGTGCCCCCCCCCAGTGCACGGGCGATCCAGAAATATGCGCGCACGGGTGCGCGCCTGTTATCCGGATAGCCATGCATGGGTGCGCCTGTAGGGGGGACAAAGGCATGCATGATATGCGCGCCTGTTTGCTACACAGCTGTGCATGGGTGCGTGACTATGTAGTGGACAGGCACGCTGTGATGCGTGCATGTGTTCGTGATAGGGGTGCAAGGAGGCGCCCCTGTAGGATGAGCAGGCGCGCATGAATTCGCACCTATGGGATGGACAGGTGCGCTTGTGGGGTGAACAGACGTGCATATGTGCACGCCTGTGGGTTAAACAGTCGCACCTTGGGGCAAGGCTGACGGGTGTAAAACTTATCTTTTTTAATGTTTTTTATGGTCAATATGGCTGACCTAGGACTGTATTATGTGGTTGCAGGTGATCATTTTGCACAATGTCGGTCGGCTGGCGAGAGAGGGATTGGTCCCAGCTGAGGGATGCTATGGCTATTGAGGAGTCAGGGGTTCATGCCACTTTGGCAGCCTATGGGTTGTTGAAGTTCTTCGAGTGCTCGTTGATACGGGCGCAGGAGTATCTCCTACAGTTTCTAAACCAGATGTGGAGTCCGGACCTGCATTGCTTTATGGTGCGGGGAGAGCAGATTGTCTTCATTGCGGTGGAGGACATATACTTTCTGACTGGGCTCCCTTTTTGGGGAACGCCCCTACCGGTGAAGCCGATGTTACCTGCGGATGTGTCGTTAGTGACCTTGGGCCGAAGGTATTGTTCGAGGGAGAACTACATGTCGGGCTCCGTCGTGAGTATCGGGGCGATGGATGCTCTAGCTCATCACTGTGTAGCAGCGATGACTATGAGGGTGTATGGGTCCCTCACGACTCAGCAGATTAGTGATGGTCAGCTGAGGGTTATGGGGAGGGCACTGGCCAGGGAGCACTTTGCCTAGGGGCTGACATTGCATGCCAGGATGGTAGGGCAGCTGGATCGATGTCGGTCTACAGACTCAAGGGATTTTGCCTTTGGGTTCATCTTGGTGGCCTTGTTTTTGGAGAGGGTGCTGATGTTGCACCCTAGGATTTTATTGGGCGCTCCTCGAGCGCGAGAGTCACGACTGAGGCAGTGGTCGACTTTGGTTCGCCACGGTGGTGGCGAGGGTGGCCATTTTTTCACGGCTGAGGCGGCCATGTGTGGTGGAAGATGCCACAGGTTATACTGCAGTATCCATACGTTGGTGTTGACTTCTGGGGTGATCCGGACATGGTGTTACCTCTAGGGGAGGTGTTTGATCACAAAGGTATGGTTATGAGTTTGATATGTTGATTTTTGAGATAGCATGACATATGTATTTTGTATAGATGTTGATACTATCGTTTGGTTGTTTGTATGTGCAGATGTGGGACCTCGCGGGTGCAAGGTTGAGCTGATGAGAGTGCCAGCTCGTCAGGAGTCGGGGACACCGCCGCAGGGAGGGCCGCGGGCATGAGAGAGACGTCAGCACAAGGACGTCAAGGCGAGACCAGCTGATGATGAGAGAGTAGCGAGGAGACGTCGTTTTGATGACCCAGGTGTCGGGCCATCGCATGCTCCTCCGGCGGAGGCCGGGGGAGATTTTGAGGATATTCGCCGCCACCTGGAGACGATGCTACAAGGCATGCCTGAGGGCATGTGGTCATGCATCCAGGATGAGGGAATCCTGGAATAGTGTGTGGGAGTTCCGTCGACGTGGGGGGCCATGGTGCGGCGAGCAGTAGTAGGAGGTGTTGTGATGTCCGGACGGTTACCTCCCAGTCCGGAGGGACCAGTAGTGGGTGGGGGACCACCGCCTGAGGGAGGGGCAGGAGGTGGTGCTCTAGAGGCACCTTGAGTGTCATTCTATGTATTTTTGTATTTTGTATATAGGCTGGTGAGCCCGTTTTGGTGTAGTAGCACCAGTTTTGTACCGAGGTGCTTCACTGGCCTGAGGATGTTTGTATTTTTGTATGCAAACATTTTGATGGCATTGTGGACCGATTTATATATATATTAGTATGCATTTTGGGGGCTATGTGATGTTTACATGTGTTTTTTAATGTGTTGATGATGTCTAATCTGTATATGTTGTGACAGGTTTTTGATAGTTTTATGTGTGTGTAGAGGTATTTTGATGTGATATATGCCAATCTAACACAATATTAGCTAAGGTATCTGTAATTTGATTAAATTGTCTTGGAACATGTGTAAATGTAATGAAATCAAAATGTCGAGATAAAAGTCTAACTTGCAGGTATTTGCGAAAGAGGCAAGGATCGTGGACACGGTACACATTGTTGAGCTGGAGGACGACTAGTTGAGAGTCGAGAAAGACGTTAAGGTGACGAATACGATGATGTTGGGCATTAGCGAGGAGGCCAATGATGACAATGTATTCGGCTTGGTTGTTTGTGGCTGAACCAAAACATATGCGGCTAGAGTGGATCATTTCATGTGAGGGGGTATAGAGGGCTTAAGCTACCGAAGCGAGATTTTGTGTCCAACGGCTGGCATCGTCGGTGTAACCGATGTGGTAGGCCGGTGGAGGAAGCATCTGTCAATAACATAAATGATAGTTTATACGTGAGGGATGGAAAAAAGATTAAAAACACTATAAAAGAAATAACCTAAAGAAGAATGGTTATGCTTAGGCGTAAAATTTCTTTAAGTATAACCCGTTGACGGGTTCTTTGAGAGAGAGTCCTTCAGGGGAAGCCATGATGTATGCGTCTTTGGTGAGGCAATGTTGGATAATGTAGGGTCCATGCCATAATGAATCGAATTTTCCATGACCGAAGGTATCGTGAGTGATATCGTAAGCAAGGACGAGGTCGCCTTCGTGAAATGAGCGAAGGTTGACATGGCGATCAAAGGTGGCCTTTGACCATTTTTTGGCTGCCTCATTGTTCTATAATGAAGATTGATGATCTTCATCCAGGGACTCTAAGTTCAGCAAGCGCTGCTCCATTAGAGCAGTGTCGGGTAATAGCTCAATTGCGGTGCATAAGGTGGGAATTTTTCACTCGATGGGAAGAGTGGCCTCAACCCCATGGACTAGATGAAATGGTGTGAAACCAGTGGCCATTTTCACGGTCGTACGGTAACCCCATATCGCGGAAAATAACATATGATGCCAATTGGTCTTATGTTTATTAACCATGCGTTGTAACATGGTCTTGAGGACCTTGTTAACTACTTCGACCTGTCCGTTAGACTGAGGGTAATATGGTGAGGCAAACTCGTGGGAGAATCCTAACCAAGATGAGAGTTTGACGAAAATCTCATTCTCGAAGTGTTTCCCGTGATCGAAAACTAGTTGGAGTGGTACTCCAAAGTGGGATATGACATGATTAAAGAAAAAACGCGCTGCAGTGTCAGCGGTGTTGTTGAAGGTGAGCATAGCTTCAACCCATTTTTTGAAGTAATCGACTGCGACAACAATGTATATGTGTCCATTGCTGGATGGGGGATTAAAAGTCATGAAGTCGATGCCCCATTTACAGAGGGGGCCGACAATAATGACTGGGTGAAGAAGAGCAGGTGGTGCTCATGCTTTGTTGGCGTAAAGTTGACATTTCTTGCATCGCTTCACGGCATGAATGCAATCGTGAAACAATGTAGGCCAAAAATAACTTGCTCAGATGATTTTCTGAGCAGTGGACATTCCCAAAAGATGGCCCCCACATGCACTGCTATGGAAGTCGTTTAAGACTCTATCGGCCTCATAAATAGTCAAGCATCGACGAAGTATGGTGTCGACCCCTCGTCGGTATAAGATATCTCTGATGAGGAGATAGCGGGGGACCTGGTGGTGGATACGACGACGATCATCTCGTGAGAGGTGGTTATCGAAATTTTGGGTTTGGAGGTAGACGAGGAGGTTTCCATACCACGGATCATCCGAAGTAATATAAAAGAGATGTTCATTGGGGAAGTCGGTATTGACGGGGGCATTGGTAGTATCGGAGGGGAAGGTTGTGACAATTTCGGCAATGATGAAATCTTTCTTGCTCTTGGGTGTTGAAAATTCAAGATCGTACTCCTAAAGGATAACGATCCATCGAGAAAATTTTCCATTAATTTTCCAACGGCTAAGCAAGTATTGCATAGGGTTGGAATCTGGTACGACCTTAGTCGTGCGAAGCAGAATGTAATGACGCAGTTTCTGGACTGCAAGGGCTAGTTTTTCTTTGTGTTTATACTTCAAGGGTGGCCCTGAGAGGTTTTTACTAACATAGTAAATGACATGCTCGCGATTGTCATCACCGATTTGAACGAGAACTCTTGCTACAGAGACAGCTGATGCTGATATGTAGAGGATATAGTCGCGATTATAGTCGGGTGAGCTAATTAAAGGGGCATTAGAAAGCGTTGTTTTAAGATCATCAAATGCTTTTTGGGCATGTTCATCCCAGTGAAATGGGATGTCGTGGCGTATTAAGTGAAGGAAACCGTGTGCTCGAGTGGCGTAGTCTGGGACAAATCACCGTAGAAAGTTAGCTTTTCCTTGTAGGCTCTGGAGTTGACATAAATTCCAGGGAGGTGGAATTTTTGTGATGGCTTGGACTTTGAGGGGGCCCACGGTAATACCGCTTTGGGAAACGATGAATCCGAGGAGGCGCCCTGCAGTGACGTAGAACACACACTTGAGGGGATTCAAGCGGATGTTGTACTAACGACACCGTTGGCAGATGATCCGTAAATCATCAAGATGTTGGGTGTGTTTCTTGGATCGAGCTGTGAGGTTGTCCAAGTATGCAAGGATGATATGAGCCAGATCATGAAAAATGTATGTCATAGCCCATTGGAAAGTTGCACCAGCATTCTTTAAGCCAAAAGGCATGACACGATATACAAAAGTACCCCAAGGGGTAGTGAATGTCGTTTTGTATTGATCGGCTGGGTGGATTTGGATTTTATTATAACCAGAGAAACCGTCCATGAAGGATAGAGCCTCGTGGCCTGCGTAGTCATCGATAATTTGATCGATGAAAGGTGTTGGGAAGTTGTCTTTGGGACATGCATGATTGAGATCGCGAAAGTCCGTGCAAACGCGGATAGTGCCCTATTTTTTGTTAACGGGTACATGGTTGGAAACCCATGATGTATAGGCGATGGGGTAGATGAACCCAGCCGCGCGTAATTTGTCAATCTCGGCTTTGATGGCCGCTGCTTTAGATGGGTGTAGCGATCGTGGTTTTTGACGAACTGGTGTAATGTCAGGCTAGGTGTCGATGCGATGTTCGACGATAGAGGGATCAAGGCCAGGCATTTCTGTGTATGACCAGGCAAAAATATCCCGATATTCTTGGAAGAGGGATTTATAGGCGGTGATTTCTTGAGGAGTGAAAGCGGCATCAATGGTGATTTCCTCGACGACTCCATTTTTTATGGAAATCTCGATTTTGATGGTTGAGGAAATGTTGGCCATGTTGCCTTCTTCAAAAGCATCAGGGGCAGGAATGGCGTTGTTGAACCAGTCGATATGCCCTGATGGGATAAAATATTTGGTTTCGACCGTGTATATGGGGTGTTGGTTAGGAGGCGTGGAGGCTTCCTGGGGAAAGAAGAGTGCTATGTGGTGTAGCACATCCCATGGGTAGTCAGGGGTGTTTAACTCTTCGAGTATGTCCTTGTCACAGTGGAATTAGTGGAATACAAAGGATCTAAAAGAGTGATATCGGTGACTGTCACCGTGTGGCTATCCCTTGGTGATGAATAAGAAGGGGGAACGATGCAATGAGATTGCGATGGTTTTCTTGACATAAACCAAATATCGAAGTACTGAGGAGTACCAGTGGAAGTTGGGTGTAAAATTTCCGTAGGGAAATGAATGGGAGAATTGGGGGGATTTGGGGGTGAATCCTCGGATAAGTCATCCAAGAACCATGGAGGTATCGGGAGTGCCTCGGGTTCAGGAGAAATGATATGAAGAATCTCTAGTGACAAGGTAAGGTCAACCATCGATTCTGTAGGGGGCACAGGGGTTTGAATCAGGGTCAATTGGTGTTGCATGTATTCAATGATCATAGGACATAGGTATGTGAAATGATATAAGGATTCACATAGAGAGAAAGGGCATCTCATACGTTCATTGACTGAAGTTGTGACATAATGGATGTCAGTGATTTTTGGGAGGGATGATGTATGTAGCTGGGTTGGGTTCGTTCTGGAAGCTTTAGCGCACTGCAGCTAATGTCTGTCGAAAGCACGGTAGTGCTAGGAAATGGTGTGTATAGTGGCCATATTCTGAACATATAGCGCAAGTGAATTTGGTTCGCAACCCTTTGCTACTTGAGTGAGGGGCGGTAGCGACAATACTTTCTACAATGGCGAGCGTTGATGGTGTTGGATTGAGTGGAATAAGGTTTCGTAACTCGAGTAGAGATGGGAAGTTGTTGGTTTGGTGTCCATCTTTCTCACATAGCACACAAGGAGGTTGGATGCATGGGGGAAGTGGAGTTGTGGGCTCCTTCTTCTTTTTCCTGCCCCTAGCTGTGGCAGGGAGGGTAGTGAGTGGGGGTGTAGAGGGTATGGTGTGAGTGAGTATGGGAATCGTCATTGGGATTCCTTCCATCTGGGGGGGAAGGGATGGTTGAGGGACCATCTTTGGTGGATGTAAATACCAAACTGGAATTGCTAACACCATATTAGGGAGGGTAAGCGTTGTGGCTACTTGGAAAGATTGTACACCTGGTGGAGGGTAAATGAAGGGGATTTGAGTAATGGCTTGGGGAACTATCTCCCAAATTGGGATATGGCCTTGGGGAGAGGTGAAATCGTGGACTGGTGGAGTCGACAAGTTCGTAGGAGGCTCATGAGGGGGGATCTCTGTGACTAGTGGGACGTCAGATATGATAGAAGCCTCCCTAGGAGGAAGGGTATCCTCTATGTCAGTTATGTTCGATGATACGACACATACTTGATTGGAAGGATGAAGGAGAAGTGGTGCACCATGGTAAGTTCCTAACAATGATGGGTCTTTGAAAATTCCGGGACCCATTTCGATGAGTGGGTATGCATCACGACTCGTGTGTATGAGAGGGAGAATGTTATCGATGTTGGCAGAAGGGTTAGGCTCGTAATGTGGGACCTGGTCAATGGTAATGATCTTCCTGTTAAGGGGGAACATCATCATTCGAAAGACGGAAGAGGCAAATGCCTTCATAGCATACATGTAGCTACGACCGAACAAGATATTATAATCGAGTGGGGCATCGATAACTTCAATTTCGATGAGAATGGTCTTTCCCCCGAGTTCTACGGGGACATTTTGGAAGAGCCCTTCAGGAGACGATGGTCATCCGTCCTAAGCTCTTAAGGTAATGGTAGATGTTATGAGTTCGGGGGAACCAAGTTTCTGCCATACAGACTTGGACATAATGCATGTGGATGCACCTTCATTGATGATGCACCGATGGACTATAATTTTCTGAGTTTTTAATGGGATTTGAAAAGCGATTAGAGCGGGAAGGCGAGGTTCTCCGCTGTCGAGATCAAATGTGATGAGTGTTAATATTATGGCAGCTACGGGAGGTATTTACCTCTATATGTGAACCTGATGAGAATAGAAGACTCCGGGAAGCAAGAGAAACCCTAATGAATTGGCTAATAACTCTAGAAGCCTTGTCGGCTCAAGAAGATAATTTATATTAGGCTATTAGCCTCCAAGAGAAGAAGTCAGCCAGAAATAATAATAATATACTGAACAGACACATACCTAGAAGGAGAAGTCGGCCCCAGAAAAACTGGCAGGATTACTATAAATATAGGGCGCCAGTTCTCATTTGCAGCATCTCAGAATTGCAGTTCTGTAGCTTGGTGCGCACTGCAGTTGCAGTTTGGTGTGCAGGCTTGGAGGAAGCGCTGGTGCAGCTGCAACAACAGCAAGTTCTCAATTTTGGCTTGAGTATCTCTTGGCTAGGGTTTGGGACTATCTGATCAGCTTTTGTGATGTACTATCCTTGGGGATTGATGCGCTACTCTTTGTTTGGCTATCTAGGCTAGGGTTTGCTTCCGGAAGAATTCTCAGTCAAGGTTAAGGTGCTCGAAGGGAGGCTTCGGCCTGTTGTTGGGTGATGAGGGTATCGTCAATGGTAAAACAAGCACACCATATTCTATATTCTAACAGGTTATGGGCCCACACCCCCTTCAGTCAGCCTAAAACGCTGGAAGGAAACATAGCCACTAGATATTGAGCTCGTTGAGGAACTACCGCTAGGGTTACTAGCAGGAGCAGCTTCCAAAATCACTACAGCTAGGGTTACCAGTAGAAGCAGTTGCAGAAACCCTAAACCTCTTGTCGAAGAACCTTAAGTGATGAGATTGACCTAATCTCTGGATATATCAGTGTGCCCTAGCCCAGCGCATCTCCTGGTACACTCAGAAGGCCAAGACATGAAGTTTGGATTTTCGGTCAAATCTAGGGTTTGACCAAGTCAAGCAATCCATGATGAAATCTATGAAGTCTGAGAACAAGCTATATGGAGCCTCTAACTTCAGAGCATGGAAGACAAGGATTGACCTCATCCTTGCTAAGAATAAAGCGTTGGATATTGTGAAAAGAAAGATCGTGAAGCTAGAGTTTACAGAAGGAGAAGAGAAGGAACCACAGAACGTTGCAGCTATGGAGAAGTTCAAAGATGTTGACATCAATGCCATGAGTATCATAGTGGATTCCATAAAAGACCACTTGATACCCTACATCTCCCATCTTGACTCATTGAAGAAGATGTACAATGCCCTAACAAATCTCTTGTCAGTCAGAAACATTGGACAAGTTATGAGTCTGAAGAATGAGCTCTGTGACATGAAGATGAATGATGACGACAACATAACATCATACTTTGTAAGGATCTCCCAGCTAAGAGATCAACTACAAGCTATTAAAGAGATCACTTCATAAAATGAATTGGTGAACATAGTACTCAATGGTTTTCCCAAGACATGGGATGCATTTGCCGCAAGCATGAACACAAGGAAGAAGTACTCGACATTTGAAGAACTTTGGACTTGTTGTGCTCAAGAAGAATCAAGGATCAATGCAAAAGAGAAACCTCAAAAAAAGTACGATGATCAATCCTTCACAACAAGATTCAAGAACTTCAGAGACAAAAGAAAGTTCGAAGCCAAAGCAAAGAAAAGACATTTCAGAAATACAGTGCTTCAACTGTCAAAAGTACGGTCACTACAAAAATCAGTGTCCCGAGCTAAAGAAAAGGAAGGAGAAACACGAAGCATCGATTGCCGAAGAAAAGGAACCTGCAAAGAAGACTAAGCAGGATGGAAGAGACTTCTTCTACTAAAAGGTAACAACACTCTTCTTATTTCCTTGTACATATCTTGTATATCTATCTCTTGGAAGATAATGTGTTCCAAGAAGAACTATGGAAGAAAAAAAAGATAAGGATGAATATCATTAGATAATACAAATCATGTGGAAGACATTACAAGATAAGATCGAAATCAGAATCAATCTTGAAGAGACTTGGAAAAAGAAAAGACAGAAAGAAGTCAACAATCGAAAGGAAACTGGAAAAAGACTCATGACATTCTATAGAAGACAATAAGGATGTAGATGGAAGCGTGGACTCTATTATATATTGTAGAAGACAATAAGGATGGAGATGAAAGCATGAACTCAGTCAGACGAAGGGAGCAGATTATATGCACTTATACATGAAGCAAGGATAAGGAGGGAGATAATCCTATGATCCATTGAAGATGATGAAATGTATATATCCATGGTAGTAGCCATGAAAGACAGTATGTGTTCAGCGCAACCGCAGAAGAAGACCTTTTCGAAGAGTAACCTTAAAGTATTTCTGGTTGTCCATCTAGATCTGTGAACCGATGATGAAGGTAAAAAGTGGAATCTCTAGGGCATGGAATCTATAAGAAACTCCATGGACCCAAGAGCTAAAGAAAAACATGAAGATTCCAAGAAAGAAGAATCAGAACAACCAGTCATTGTATCAAGAATCACAAGATTACCATCCTAATATGAACTCACTAAAAGCAATCAAGCAGAAGAACCGAAAGTCGTGATGAAGAATAGTGTATGGAAAACCTATGGATGAAAGCATTGAAAGATCCAGAACCAGAGGTTGTCCCAGATGGAGGGAGAAGACTATGATGATTGATTGTTCCAGTACACCAGACATATCAATGCATGAGTCATTATATCATTCGCAACATCCATGAGTTGGAATTCTACATCAGATAAATGCAAAGAATGTTCTCTAGAGAAATTGAATAAAGAAAGCAATCTCAAGACTTTGAGCCATATCAGAAAGAGACTCCTGTATGCATATAAGAAGAAGACAACTTGGTGGAGAACCTCCAGTGCACAACAGAAGCATGGTGAAGATTTCCTATAACATCAAGATGACTACTCAAAAGATCAGATCTCATGATGACAGAAGAAGTACCACATGAATATGTTCCAGTTCTCCAACTATGATATACTCTACTGTTCAGATTTACACAAAGCCTTCACAGTGTTCCAGACTAAAGTACAAGCATTACATTATCCATGATGAAGTCCAGAAAGGAGAAAATGATTTCTCCAATACATATCTCCACAGATGAGCAGATAAGCATACATTTTGGTAAAGCCTCTATTCAAGATGAAAGAACTTGCATACTCAAGCTAGAGCTCGTGGAAATAACTCTCTTAGCTGGAAGGGAAGACTCTCCAAACTAGAAGAAGGTATGCAAACATTTATTTGTGTGATTGAAATAACTCTCCAGTTAGGAGGGAGCATTGAAAATATCATTTATCTTTGTAATTGAAAAAAAAATAGTCCAGGACAGTCATTCCTTAGGGTAGACTCATTCCCTCCAGGTTACACTTTGTTTAGTGTCGGAGGAATGGCCCAAGGTAAGGAATGGTCAAAACGTTTCTCGAGGGCAGACTCATTCTCTCCTGGTTACACTTTGTTTAGTGTCGGAAGAATGGCCCAGGGTGGGAAATGGTCCAGGTTCAAAAATCAGAAACAATCATTCTTCCTTGGTTGAGAAGAATGGGGCAAATAACCCATTGTTGATATTCTATATTGAGGGAAGACATTCTTTCATATCTCACAGACGTGAGTGAAAGATTGGCCCAGATGATCATTGTTGATATTCTATATTGAGGGCAGACATTCTTTCAGATCTAACAGACGTGAGTGAAATATTGGCCCAGATGATTATTGTTGATATTCTATACCGAGGGCAGACAATCTTTCAGATCTCACAGACGTGAGTGAAAGATTGGCCCAGTTGATTCAGTTTTTATCATAACATTGTTTCTATGTAGATGAAGACTACTGTGGTGGCAGACATTCTTCAGATCTCACAGACGTGAGTGAAAGATTGGCCCAGATGATACAGTTTTTATCATAACATTGTTTCTATGCAGGATGCTCTCAGATGTTTGTTATGAAGACTATATGACAATAGTTGAAGACTACTGTGGTGAATATGTTTCACTGTTCGCAACCATACATTGTTGATCAAGTACTTGTGTGCTACTTGATGTGGTAGTTAACCATTGGATTGTAGTTATGTACTACTATGAATAGACACAGGTGTGTTCTATCCTTTTTCTAATTGCCTTGAAGACTATCAGCAGTTTATTGGAGATAATGATCATTCAGATGAATGATGAACAGAGATTTTCCAGATGGAAAACAATTCATAGATTTTACTCCTCTTGTATCACACCATGGTGAGGGTGACTTATCCAACATCATATTTAAACTACTTAGATGAAGTATGGTTTCGAGAGATGATGCAGCTGATAGTGATGGTGATGCTCATGATCTAGTCATGAAGTAGTCTAGATGACTATATTGATTCTACCAGGTAAATGGTATGTTTTTGTGCTCAAGTCCATTACCTGTAAATACCTCTCTAGCTAGGAGGGAGTGTTAATATTATGGTAGCTGTGGGAGGTATTTACCTCTACATGTGAACCTGATGAGAATAGAAGACTCCGGGAAGTAAGAGAAACCCTAATGAATTGGCTAATAACCCTAGAAGCCTTGTCAGCTCAAGAAGATAATTTATATTAGGCTATTAGCCTCCAAGAGAAGAAGTCGGCCAGAAATAATAATAATATACTGAACAAACACATACCTAGAAGGAGAAGTCGGCCCCAGCAAAACTAGCAGGATTACTATAAATACAGGGCACCAGTTCTCATTTGCAACATCTTAGAATTGCAGTTCTGCAGTTTGGTGCGCACTGCAGTTGCAGTTTGGTGTGCAGGTTTGGAGGAAGAGATGGTGCAGCTGCAGTAGCAACAAGTTCTTAGTTTTGGCTTGAATATCTCTTGGCTAGGGTTTGGGACTATCTGATCAACTTTTGTGATGTGCTATCCTTGGGGATTGATGCGCTACTCTTTGTTTGGCTATCTAGCCTAGGGTTTGCTTCCGAAAGAATTCTCAGTCGAGGTTAAGGTGCTCGGAGGGAGGCTTCAGCCTGTGGTTGGGTGATGAGGGTATCGTCAATGGTAAAACGAGCACACCATCTTCCATATTCTAACAATGAGTTGAGTATCTGCGAGGTCGATTGCCCCCAAGGTGGAAAGTAATGATTTCCGCTGAGTGCGGCAAGTTTGAAGGACTTCTAAGACTGACATGGCAGCCAGGGATTGTGCTAAGTCGTCGACCAAACTGTAATTATGAGCCACCCTAGCCTGGGGGTTGTGGACATTTCTGCGCAATGGGATGTGAGGGATGCGAAGAGGTGTTTCAGTGTTAGGGCGAGGAATTACCAACGGGGGTCCCATCGGTGCTGGGTTTGTTTATGGGGGAGTCAGAGGAGACTCAGCAGGTGCACGGTATTGACAACTACGTGTTTGCAGAAGGATTTCCTCCTCATTGGTGAGGAGGATAGTACGATCTATGGGATTGTTTGGATTGAGATACTATCCCAACTGCAGTGGGGTAGGCTATGTATCTTGTTAGGTGTTTATCACACCCTGGTGTGGAATGGGATTCTGCAACACGACTGGGGGTGGTTGTTGCATGTATCGTTGTGGGGCCTGCTGAGGGGTAGGTAGTGCTGGAGGATGTGGTAGACTTCCTGAGTCTTTCAGCCGTTTAAAATCAGCGATTTGGGGACAATGATGAGTATAATGACCGAACTCACCGCAAAGGGAAGGTGGTTTTAATAGTATTGTTATTTCTCCCTTGATGCCTATTGTTATTTCCCCCCTGGGGATTCTGATTCCCTTGGTTCTGGTTGCCCCCAGTAGGTTGGTTCTGCTGGGGTTGATTCCTGCCTTGACCTGGGTTGTTATTGTTCCTGTTTATTCCTTTCTTTTTGGCATTATTCGATGGGTGGGTCGGATTTTCCATATTCAGCTGTTCGAAATTTTGATATTGTTGAACGGGAGAGGGTTGAACAAAATTCACCCCAGCATGAGGGTGTGGGGGTACCATGGGCTGTGGAGGACCAGGGAATGGAAAGTACGGATTCTAGGGGAGTTGTGATCCGTAAGGTACGTAGGAAGGCGTGGCGCTTTCGCTAGTACTTAGAGTATAGGATGTGGTAGAGGGAATACCATAATTTGTTTGGATAGGTGGGTGTATTGGGGGTGCCGGCGGTGGCCCACTGATGGGTGGAGGAATAGCAACAGAGTATGGTTTTTGGTAAGGGGGTGGGGGGTAATAAGAGGTTCCCCCATATTCTGGCGGGTATTGAGGTGTGTCATACATTGGTGGTGGTTGGGGTTGAGGACTGTGGTGTGTGGTATTACCAATCAATCCGTCTGTTGAGTGAGACATCTCGGGTTTGTCTTGACCGAATGGCATGGGTTTTAGGAGATCAGGAAGTACTGTGTATAAGTACCCTGACTGTGAATAGATGAGGTCATATTGTTGAGCCTTGCTGATGGCTTCTTCTTCTGATTGAGGGAAGGTGGAAGCTACATCTTTACCAAGGAGAGAGACAAGTGATCTAAGAAACCAGTCAAGACACTGTTGTTTGGTGGTTTCGGCTTTGCACAAACTACGTCGTCTACCCCTCTCATGAATGTGATCAGCGATATGTGTGGCTGAGGTTTGTTTGAAATTAGAGAGTAGTTCAAGACCATTGTCATGGTAGATTGGTAATTGGAAGAAGGTCAAAAATGCTTTGGCCAAGGACTCGAAAGTCACATGGGACCCCGATTTTTCATCTACATACCATTTGGTTGATGGGCCAATGAGTGTGCATTGAAATAATCGTAGTCTGATGGAATCATCCATAATGTTGTTGGAAGAGCACCATAGGTGGAAAGTCATGACATGGTTGGCAGGGTCATCTCCTGCCTTTCCTTCAAACTTGGGGATGTCTGAAGGTAGTTTGGTAGGCATTGTAGGCCATGTGGGGTCATGTAATACAGGATCATTTGTGAGTTTTCTAAGATCTGGTATGTTAAGAGAGGCCAAATATGGCATCTGTAGTGGGGGTGGAGGATTAGTTCCAGCCATGGTGTGAGTGTTCTGTGAACCTGACCCTTGAGGGGGGCTAGGTGGGTTGGTACTTCTTCTTTGAGAGGAAGTTTCCCCCCCACTTATGTGTAAAGGAGAGCGAGTGGACGGAGGGACTTGGGAAGTGGACCCAAGTAATGTGGAACCAAGCAAAGCTAATCCTAAGATAGTGGCACTCACAGGAGTTTGTGAAGGTGGTGCCGATGAGTTGGCAAGGCTAGGAACTCCCCCTAAAATAGGAGGGAGGTTAAGCAAGCGTCTGGAATGACAGGGGTTCTGAGGGTCCCCTATGATGTCCGACTAGCTGAGTGGATGTGTGCAAATTGTGATGAGAGAAAATAAACAAGAGCCTTTGTTGCAAATTTTGAACTTTACCCAATATATATGTATATATCCAAATCAAAATGTAATCAGAAGTGCATCATACATAAAGTGTTTTGAAAAATAAGCATATATGTGAATAAGTGGGCTTTTTCCGTGTGGGGAAAAGAAAACAAATGCTCGTGTCCTAAAAGACGTAATGTCCTTCCTCTCAAATAGCACTGGACCTTCCAATAGTACTCAACAGTGCGGTTTGAAGTCACCGGAAGAGAAACTAGTGAAGGATGAAATAATCGGTGATAATGCGGGATAAAGGGGGCATATCTCGAAAGAACTGGCGATATTTCCCAATAGCCACACAAAATCCGATCAAGGTGCAATTGCAGCCCACAATTGCCACCTGGGTAGATGTCCAAAAATTTGGTCACTAGGTACCTCGGTCAAAGTGCGACATTTAGATTTTTGGCCTAAGAAATGGGTCACGGGCTGGATCCTGTCCAAGAGGTGGGTGCCTCAAGGGGGGATCCATAGAACAACTGGACCTCGGCCTTCAACCCTTAACGGGTATCTCCCTGCCTTATGGTGTTAGGAACACTTGACTTGGAGGATTTTCAGTTCCCTATTTGACAACTTCTATTGTTTTGACAATGTGAGAACCAGATAACGGGTAGTTATTTGGATGCCTATCCCCGAAATCCTACCTAGACTAAAAAAAAATAATTCTTTTGGCACCTCCTGTGGAGGAAAACTTTAGTGAGTTTTTAGAAAAAATTTAGATGTGGTTTGTTTGAGAGATTGGGGGTGTGAACCAACCTCATTGAAATTAAATGGGAGTGGATAGTTTCGTCAAGAAAAGGGTGGGGTGTTTCGGAATCCCTTTGGAGGAAACTTACTTTGACCTCCACATTTCGAGAAGAAAACTATGTGAGTGATAAGTGACTTTTGTGTGTAAATGAGTGAAACTGTGCCAATGTTTTAATGAATTAGGTGTCACCTTGCTGCATGTGGACTTCGCTTGGTCCATACAAGTGTTGATTACCTAATTAACTAAATTCCTTTGGTACAACCTTGTGTAATTCAAAAGTCCCTAGGAAACTAGCATGTGGACATGTGGGTCCTTTACTATTCCTTTAACTTCCTATTGTGATTTAATCTAAGAAAAGCTTTGAAACTATCCTAGATTGTGATCATGTGGGCATGTATGGGCCCATTGCAAAACCTTTAAATTTCCCTAGTGATTTAATCTAAGAAAGTAAATTTCAACACTATCCTATCTTTGTAGCATGTGGGCATGTATGGGCCTGTTACAATCTTAAGATGTGTTTGAAAAATAAACTAAGAGGAGTCCCAAGAGGGGTTGTTGTCCTCTCCTAAAGGTTTTAGTCTTTTTAAGGGAGATGAAATTGTTTTACAATCTTTTTCTGATTCTCAAGGTCACTTAGAAACGCGAGAGAAGAGCATACTAAGCGATTGTTATCCAACTTCTAGTCCCAATGCAAGTTTTATGTGATTACAAATGATTCCAACTTATAATTTTAATCAAAGCAAGCCATCCATGTGGAAAAATGAAAGCAAAAGAGGAAATAATGATTTTAAACCCCCTAAGTGCCCATGTGTTTTGACTAATCCCTTTATATGAAGAGGGGACTAAGTGTGGTGCAACTTACAACATGCATGAAATCACTTTTAAGAAGGCTAGGGGCCTTCCCCAAATCACAAAAACCTTACAATGTGTAGTTTTTTGCATAGGTGCGCGGGTCTCAGTGTAGACAAAGGTGCACTAAGTGCCTGTGCGCAAACCGAAATGAGCTTTTGGGCGCAGGTGTGCAGAACAACACTGTGACTTATGCGCTTGTGCGCACGATGTGCATCTGTGGGTCAATAAACCTGCGCACAATAGACACACGGCCATGAAGAAAATTCTGGATGGAATTCTCTCAATTCAACTTGGAATTGGATGTTTTGCAGGTCGGCTTGGGCTGGTTAATGCACCCGCAGGTTAAATAAACCAAAAGAAGAGCTATAAAAACCCAAATGGGGTAGGAAATTGATACCTCTCCCCGATGGATTCACCAATTTGTTTCACCTCTTTTGCCACCTAGATGAGCAAAATAGAGGTGCTTACAAGCTTAGTTGGGTTTGCTAAGCAGGACAACTATAAAGGAAAAGGGTTAGAGAAAGAAATATAAAAGAAAAACTAAGAATTAAACTAAGAAATAAAATAACAACTAAACTAGTGAGCATAGGGACATAAGAACAAAAAAACCAATAAGACTCATGTCACCAATGGTAAGGTTTATATCAGTGAAAGAAAACACCAAGAAGAAAGAGGACTATGAGTCCCTTCTTCCTCCAAGGGAGGGCTCTTGGACCCCCACAAATAAGCTCTTCTTACAACTTTGAATGAAAATGGTGAAAGAATTCCAAGCTAATCCACTCAAGGGGTGAGATGGATTGCCCAATGTAATGGTGCTAGTATACTCTTGATGAGAATAGAGGATTCCTCAAGAGAATAGTAGCAGCATAACTTTGCTATTGAATTCCTTAAAAATGAAGTGCACCCATGACCTTGTTTTATAGCACCTCTTTGAGGTATTGTGAAACCATCTTGTAGTGTGAAAAGAGGCTAATTAGGGCATTTTTAGGTCTTTGACCAGCCACCCAGTCAGATCTAGTCAATATTTGAGTGTCAAATCAACTTGGAAGCTGAACCAGAAGTGGGTGGGAGGCCGGCCAATCTCATAAATGCACCGTTCTCATATGTGCGCGGCTTTTAGCGACCACAGTCGCGCATCGGGCGCATGTGTGCTTTTCCTGCATTTCTGTTTTGCACATGTGTGCGCGCGCTCTGTGTAATCATAGCGCACTTTAATTTTATCACTGGTTGTATAGTTTTGGACCTTTTGGAAATTCTTTTTTTGTAATTTTCGTCCATGGGTGACCTCATAACTGTTTGACGATGCTGGATTCTTGTAACCATTTGCGGATGAAATTTCAGTGATAACACTTGTCTTCCGACTATGTTGGCTGGTTCGAAGTTCCAACAGCTTCCAGTTGCTCCTTCGCCATCCATTCTTCCCAAGCTTTACCCATTTCGCCAATCGGCTCGTCCAAAAAGGAAAATTCTGGGATGGGTATTTGTGGAACCTCTGGTTGGAGCTCTACTTCCGGGTTCTATGTGCTTCTGTTTATTTCCATGGTTCCTTTGGCGTTTTCTATCTGTCCTTCCTGATGAGTTCCTACTACTTGATTCTGAAGCTCCTACATTGTTGCCGACGTGTCCTCTTTCATGGTTTCCGCTCGGGGCTGTGGGATATCTTCCTGGATCGGTGTTTATTCGACTGGAATATCCTTCGGTGACGGGATTTTGTCAATATGAATGATCTGCGGTGGCTGCTACTCATTTTCTTCCCGTGTTCCTTGTGACCTAGTTTGAACCCTAGTTGATCTAACAGTCTGGCCTAGTTCTGTGAGCTTTGGTGGTGCCATACTGGTGTCTGTCGAACACTTGTTTGGTTCAAATAGCTCGGATAAGCTCTACGATCTTGCTCTATGCGTTTGGGCTACTATTTCTCTTTCTTCGTTCTTCTTTTGCGAATAGACTAACTGTTTTTGTTCTCATGTGTTGTATGGGTGTGCCATGAAGCTTGTTGAGCACACTTCCTGCCTTCTGCGATTAATGCACCATAAGTGTGGGTTCACTGCATCCGCGAGAGTTTCGTACCTACCCTTATGGCTACTTTGTCGTCGCCAGTTGGCACGTTTAGTGCGACATCCCATTCATCCTTTCCTTTCTTTAATTCTACCTCATGTTGTCCTGTCAGTGTGCTTTTGTTGAATTTCCTTTTCCCACTTGTTTCTCTCTCTGATATGGCCGTTGTCTTTTTTTTTTTTTTAAACTATGCGGTGGGTAGTCGACTATATTTGTATAGCTTCAACCGGCTCCCGTTGATCATTCCTCTGAGGTCTGCGCCTGCTAGGTCTTTCAACTGTATAGCTCCTCCATCTGTGACAACTTTTACCTCATATGGTCCTAGCCAATACATCCTGAGCTTCCCTGGGTGCTACAACGCTTTACTGTCATAGAGAAATACTAGATCTCCTTCCTTGAACATCTTTCTCTTGATGTGGCGGTCGTGCCAAGCTTTGTCTCTCGCTTTCCGTACTTGTTGATGGAATCCTGCCAAGATTCGTTCTTCCTCCATTGACAGTAATTGATCCGGTCATTCCTGGACTGCACCTCATTCTGTTATTTGTGTGATAGTTGCTACCCGTAGACTAGGTATTAGAAATTCTAACGGTACTATTGCTTCTTGACCATAGACCAGTTTGAATGGTGTGTTACCTGTCAACTTTTTGCATGTGGTTCTATACGCCCATAGTATTGCTGGTACCTTGAGATCCCAATCATCCTTGTTGACCTTACATATCTTCGTCAGGGCGTTTTCTAGAATTTTGTTGAAGGCTTCTACCGTGCCATTAGCCTGTGGGTGATATGGTTTGCTTTTTTGGTGATGAACTTCAAATTCTTCAAGCATCACTCAGATGGTGTTGTTAATGAAGTGCGTTCCTTGGTTGCTCATCAGAGATCTTGGGCACCCAAATCTTGTAATTACCTGTTCAAAAAGAAAGTGGGCAGTTGTCTCTGTGCTGGAATCTTTTACTTATATGGCTTCCGCCCATATCGTTAAGTATTCCATCGTGGTAATAATGTATCTCTCCCCTGTTCTCTTGGTGGGTGGGTTAATGGGTCCCACAAAGTCTATTGCCCATTTGTCAAATTCCTGAAGTGTCACTTGCAGTCATAGTGGCATCTCGTCCCTTTTGTTGGGTTTGTCGACCTATTGACAAACATTGCATTGCTGACAATATTCTTTTGAGTCTCGATGGATCGTTGGCCACCATAATCCTATGTGTAGTACCTTCTGCAGGGTAGCTTTTCTTGCATAATGCCCTCCTGCTATTCCTGCGTGTGCTTCTGCTAAAATTCTTGGTCGTTCATGGTCTAGTACGTATCGTCGTAAGATGCTATCTGCACCCATTTTGTATAGATTCCCTATGATCAGTTGATAGTCGGATGCACAGACTACCGGGTTCCTTTTCTGCGCAGTGGTATATTTTGTGGCGCAGTACCTGTGCTCAAGTATTGGATGATTTCTGTGAAGTAATCGTCAACAATCTGTACTGAGAAGAGATGTGCATCTGGAAATTTGTCCTCCAAATTCATTGGTTCCTCTCCATTTGTGACCCTTGATAAGTGGCCAGGCCCTGCATTCAGTTTCCTTGGTTTGACTATTACCTCGAAGTCAAATTATTGAAATAACAGTGACCATCGACAGATTCTCCCCCCCCAACATTGGCTTGTTAAGTAGGTATTTTAGGGCTGAGTGATCTATAAACATATTAAAGTGTTTTCCCAATAGGTAATGTCTATATTTCTGTAGTGCATAAACCATAGCTAAGCCTTCTCTTTTCGTCATGTTATAATTTTGTTCCGAGTCTGATAATTTCCTGCTTGCGAACGCTATCGGGTGATCCAAGTCTCCTGCTCCTGGTTGAGCTAAAATAGCTCCAAGTGTTATTACTGATGCATCTACATGTACATCAAATGTCTTCTTCCAGTCTGGAAATACCAATATTGGTGCGGTGACCATCTTTTCCTTTAGGGTATCCAGACCGTGTTGGCACTCATCATTCCATTGGTACTTGGTATCCTTCCTTAACAATTTTTCCATAGGCATTGTAATCTGCGCGTAGCCTTTGATGAATTTCCTGTAGTATGTCGTATATCCTAACGTTGCTCTTAGTTGGTGGACTGTTTTTTGTGCTGGTAGGTTAACAATGACTGTGATATTGGTCGGGTCCATTACTAAACCCTGTTTGCATACTATGTGTCCCAATAGAATCCCAAATGGTGTTCCAAATATGCATTTCTTAATATTTAGTGATATCTGGCACTGTCTGCATCGTTCTAACATCGGGCGTAAAACTTCCACGTGGTTTTTTAATAGGCTATAAACCGTCCAATCATCCAGGTAGACTTCGAGAAATTGGTGGATGAATTCCTTAAATGTTGCGATGACCACTCTGGAGAATATCACAGGTGCATTCTTCAATCTGAATGGCATGACTGTGTACTGATAAGATCCCCATTCTGTCGCAAATTTGGTCTTGTGTCTATCCTCTTGTGCTATCTTAATATGATGATATCCCAAGAATCCATCGATGAATGAATAGGCTTCATGTCTTCCTAAGTTATCAAGTACTTCATCCGTGAATGGTGTGGAGAATGGGTCATGTAAGCAGGCATTGTTCAACTTCCTCAGGTCGACACATATCCTGATCCCTCTTCCCTGTTTATTGTCATGTACTACCATCGGGCTTATCCATTCCAATTCTTCGACTGATTCGATGATGTTGGCCTCGAGCATCCTGTCAATCTCGTCTTTGAATTTATGTTTGTATATGGGGTTCAGTCTGTATGGTCATTGTTTAATGGGTCTCGCATCAAGTCTGAGTGGTATCTTCATTTCTCCTAATTCTCTGGCTATTCCTTTCATCTCTGTAAAGGTTGTGGGAAAAGGGTCGTTGTATTCACGCAACAATTTTGTGATTCTTTCTAGTGTCTGTTCGTCCCAATAATCTCCAATGCTGGCCATTTTGGGCTGCTCGATGGTCCCTATGTTAACCTTCTTGATCTTGATTGGTGCAGAGATGATCTCTGATTCTAAGGGTGGTCCTTCCACCTCTCCCTCACCTTCAACTTCTTCGAACTGAATATCATGCAGATCATCTTCATCCGGTGCTTCTTCCTGTACTTGGTAGCATGACAACAGTTCCTTGACTATCTGCTTATTCCGCTGTTGTACCTCTGTGACAACTTCCACTTCTAATTCTGTAATGAATATGACACCTCTGATCCGTTTCAGGGTTCTGTCTATGTTGGGGTCCTCATGCTCGAATGAGAAAGTGATTGTAAGGTTATGTTGGAGTGTTGCCCATGTCTTGGTTCCTTTTCGCATCTCCTGGTCTATATACTAATTCGCTGGTATTCCTTTTAAAGTTTGACTGAAGTGGTGAGGCCATTCTTCTGGTGGCATCATTTTCCATAGTGTTTTACATGCCTCCAAGTGTTCTGCTGGCCTTCCTAGTCAATCATATTTTTGTCGGTTGTTCCATATCTGTTCCGCGTCGAACCTTATGCGCAGTAATCGTTTACATTGGTACCAATCTGTGATATTCTCTTTTTGCATACCCCACCATCTTGCGGGTGTAGCCTTTAGTGATAAATCTAGTGCTAATAGTCTCTGGTTCTCTAAGACTTCATCTTCGTATTGTATCAAGAAAGTTTTCAAATCATTTAGTCCATGAAAACTGGGTGGTTCTATGATTTTTGTGCCAAGGCCTCTTATTGCGTGGTCTATTCTTGCACACCTTCTTGTGGATACTTCGTGTAGTCTTTCCTGCCAATTTTCTAACCCAGTGTCTGATTCTGTTGTGCATGAAGTAATGCTCTGCCAACTGAGTATCCTGTCTGCAGTTGGGTTTATATAGTCTGCATCGCGCACAGTTGTTCTGTACAACTGGCCGATTTCGTCTAGATCCATGAAAGTGGGTTCTACGAACCTCTCACCTTCTAATGGGTCGAGTGGGGCTATAACCCTATAGTCTCCTCACTTAAATTTCATTTTTTTGGTTTTCAAGTTAATTATGGCCTAGTTTTCAAACGCCCAATCCAAACCAAGTAGCATTGGGTAAGGTGTTATACTGTCTACTATTTCGATGACTTCAAAGTCTGCCTTGGTGTGCACCCCATCCAGATCTACGATTACTACTTTCATTCTACCTATTGGTAGGACTCTATGTTGATTTGCTAGTTTTAATTGAACATTTGAGTATCCCAGTGTAGGTTCTCCCATGCATTGCCATGTAGTTTTTGGTAGTACATTCACTTCAGATCCTAGATCTAGTATAATATCTCCCATGTTGAAATCCCCAATATTAGCATTGATTCTAAATTATCTACTTGTTCTTCTTCTTGTGTGTAGGTGGTTGACAGTTTTCAATTCTGGCTTCTGTTCCGTCTCACTGCCACATTTCTCTAGGATGTTTTGCAATACTTTGATAGATAAAGAATCACTTAACATTTTGATAAATGATTTCAAAAAGTATTTGATAGTACTTACTTGTTCCTTAGGTTGTGTTCTGTTGGTATGGTCCAGTGATGGCGACGTGTCATATTCTGGGGCTTCCTTGTTCTGCTGCGCAGTCAGCGCTATGTCCTCGTTCTGGAATTCTTGTCAGGCTTATGTAACGATCTCCTTTTCCTTTTGCACATCGAACTGCTTCTTGGGGTTGAGGTTCTTCTTTACCCATTGGGTCTGCGTTGGGTCCTGTCGAACTGCGTCATTTCCTGTTCTCGTTCCTCCTCGAGTGACTATGTTAATGTTTTGTTCGTCATCCCTTTCTTCGACTGAAATCCACTGAACATTCTGGTTATTTTGGTTCCTTTTTTCCTGGATCTTTACGAGTAGTGTCGGACATTCCTCTGTATCGTGGTCTGAAGCGTGACAATACATACAGGTCACTGGTGGAAGTGGGCATTCCCGTGCATAATGTCCTGGTTGCTAGCAATTGTGACATGTGACTGGTCCTCTTCCACGTCTGAAACCTCCTTTGGCTCATCCTGCTCCTCTATAGGCTGCACGATCACCTCATGGCATGTTATATTGTGGTCCCTGATTATACTGCGCAGTATTGTACTGGGGCTGTGCTGGGTTGTACTACAGTTGTGCGTTATTGTAAGGTTGTTGCACAATATTATATTGCTGCTGCGTAGTGTTGTATGGTGCTGGGGCTTGAGTGAATTGTGGTGCTGCCTGCCCAGTCATCATTTTTGCCTGTACCATGTATGCGTCTGAGGTTCTTTCCCGCATTAGCTCCATAGTTAGGCAGTCTTTGTCGTCGTGGAAAACTGACTTGCAAAATGTGAAATATGAGTTCATTGGGACTGTATGGTATTTTTGCATCATCGTGCAATGGTACGGGTCGTGACCCGATTTCTTGCAGATTTCACACCATAATCCCCCTTGTGGCCGCGGGTTTGGCATGCCTGTTGCCATATACTGTGCGAACGTTGGGCATTCGTTTTTGTGGTGTCCTTCTGTCCGACATGTGGTACACCAAACAACTTCTTGTTTGTCCTTGTTCTTATTCTGGTTCAGCTGAAATGTTAAGTTCTTCAGATCCTCTTTCAGTTCTTCGATAGTCAGGTCCGTCTGTTGGTACTGATTCTCCTTCAATGGCAAGGCTTCCTGCAGAGCCTCTGCTTGTGTCTGAAACTTCTGTTGTCATAGTGGATATTTTAAGTGTGGGAGTAGTGAGTTGACAAACAGGTACCGATGTTGCATCTCAGTCATAAGGTATTTTAACTTCCCTTTTAATTGCTTGAATCTCTGATCAATCTCCCATACCGATTCTCCTGGTTTCTATCTTATCTCAATCATCTCATTCATATACTGATCCTCTGAGCTTGACTTCTGGAACTCATTAATTAGTAGTTTCTTAATGTCGTCTAGTGTCCTTGTTGTCCCAGGAGCATTGTTTGTGTCTAGACTCATGTACCAGTCTAGTGCACGGTCTCTTAGCGTGATCACTAGCTGTGCGAGTTTGGTGTTTTCATCAGTGATCTGCTTTGCTTCCCAGATCTTAGCACAAATGAATAGATGCTTCTCAGGGTCTTCCACTGCTTCTCCTCGAAATTCTGGTAATCTAATAGTAGGGTCATGTCCTACCATTCTGAGTATTGAGCTACTGCCTCCTCCGCATGGTGTGGATACTTGACTAAGATTACCTGAACTAGCTCCTCCAGTTGTCACTCCTTGTGTAGATGTTCTTCTTGCTGTCGGACTTCCTTCAAACTTTGGTTGCCTAAACGGTGGTGTTCTCTGTGGTGTATTGGTCGCACATGGGTTTGTGGGTTCCACACTGACATTGATACGAAAGGGGTGGATGTCTTCTCCTTCCATTCTTGAGTCTCTTGTTTTCCTCTCGTAAGTGGCGCACATGATTTCCTCAATCTGCTCCACAGACCGAAGATCCTCTACCTCTTCCTCATCGCTTGCCAAGACCTCCCTTTCGGCTATGGCTCTCTTCTTGGTATTTATCTTATATTGGTAGGGTGCTCCGCTACGCGTCGTTCCTGATGACGCCAAGATGCACTTGAGTTGGTTGTCATCCATCGAGATCAGGTCCAAGGATTCCTCTTCCTTCTTCTGTTTATCCTGCCCTCTTTCCATTGCTCCTCTTTCTGTCAGTGCTTCCCCCCTTCCCCCATGCGCCCAGGGAAGTCTAATTGTCCGATTCCATTGTCATTACACCTTTGTTATATAACAATATCTTGATAGAAGTATATAGGGATCGAATGTACCTTCCTCTGGGTCCTTGTAGAAATTCTTTCTCGGCTGCGCTGTATGACTTCACTGTGTCTACCGCAAACTCTGTGATGAATCCTACCACAATACTGTCAAGACAAAAGTCTATTGCGTGGGTGAATTTGTTGTTCACCTGTTGCAGCTGATGAATCGATACTAGATTCCAATCTAGCTATCGAATCTGGTTCATCGGGTGGTTATCCGTTAACCTTAAGATCCACTCCTAGAGGAGGTGTGGAAAATCACAAAAAAATATTTCATGTAAATCCGTAAACACGTATTTATCCAGGTATCTGCGTGGTGTGATTCTAGGGTTTCTATTGTCTTTGTGTGAAAACTCTAGGTCTTTAGTTCACAACCAACCCTCGATTTCTTCTCTCATGGGGTTCCAAGGTCTCCACATTCCCTTCTAACGGCCCATTGCTTCTTTGATGGTTCTTTTCCACTCTATATTATCTACTCAGTCCTATATTGTTCCTCTTAATATGGCAACAGAACCATTTGTTGTCTTTAATCAACTCCCTTCTCAGATTATCTGAATTATTGACCCAGGGTTCATGTCATTCGGGGTTCCAACAAAATCCTCTAACTATCGGCCCTCCTGGTAAACCAGAAGGCAACCCAGTGCCCGGAAGGTACTGTGCAGTCTCTCCCGAGATAGCTAAGGATGGTTGACTATAAGACTCAGGTGTTTACAGCCTAGGACAGACTAGGAGATAAAGGATTTCTTGATTAAGGCCATGTTCTGTGAACTGTTACTGTAATCTACTTGTTCCCAGGAATCGCATGCATATAACTCAAAATATAAATAGATTGTAATAATGCGTTTGGTTATTCATCAATCGTAGTCATCTATTGCTTGAAAGAAGTTAAAGCCATGCAAACATTCAACATATTACACAAAAGTTACCGTGGTTCACCCCTCATTGGCTATGTCCACAAAGATTTGGCTCTTGGCTCTTGTATTATAGTAGTTCTTGATCTCCCTGCACCGCGCGCTTACAGTTCTCCGCAAAAGTGGGTAAGATCTATGTGAGGCGAACTAGTTCGCACCAGGCTCTACAGCCTGCGGTCTAATCCTCAGATCTACCTTCCCTCATATCTTTCTTGCTCAACAACTTAGAAAACTTGGTTCATACAATTCAAACCCCTCACATATCGCCAACAAAAATACTCAGAAAAATCACTCAATAAAAATCGCAATCTTCATAAGAACTAACATAAACTCAACAATGACAACTACAACAACTACTACCCAAAAAAAGCACACCCCCATATGATACTTTCGTATCTATATTTATACATTTTGGGGTCTTCAGCCACTTACATAATATTACCAAAACCCTAACCCTTCTTATGCTAGATTTTTCTCCCATGCACGTGATGTTCTTCCTCCAGCTGTCGCTTCCCGCTGTGCACGCTTTCTTGCATTCACGCATGCTGATCTTTTGCCATTTTTCACTTCAGTTTCCCGCACGCTTTCTTCCCCATAATCATCCTTCTTTCCACTTTGGCCTGGTGCCAACAGGTGCGCTACCCTTTGTTTGGCTATCTAGCCTAGGGTTTGCTTCCGGAGTGATTCTCTGTCAAGGTTAAGGTGCTCGGAGGGTGGCTTCAGCCTATGGTTGGGCAACAATAGTGATATTGTCTATGGTAAAACGAGCACATTCTAACAGTTTGTGGGTGACATTGTCGTTATATGGACACCACGCCAGGGAAATGGCCTTCAACCTTTCCTTAAAATTATGAAATAATTGAAGAATGGCAAATAATGGGCTTGGAAAAAGTGCATTGCAGATGAAGGTACCACACACCCTCTACAAAGGCACCCATGAATGAGACACTACGACATCTTGTATGTCATGATCCCCATGCCCATTGATTCTTGACCCCAACCACCTCACCTACTTTACATGGCTTAGAGAGGGATCCCTTGGAAACTTTCCTTGACCTAGGGAAAGATCTACCCAATAGGACACCTCATCAACCCTCCCATATTCAAGCTTGACAAGTCACATAATGTCTTTGAGAAATTAATTGTTTGATATAGTGATCTTTGATGCACATGATTAGGTGGATCATTTATTGATTGGATTCACTTATCATGATGTTATGACTTGAGATCCTTGGAGGGCATGCTTATTTTTCTTTGCAGTACCTAGTTGGTGGACAATTTTGGAAGAACAAGCCTAGCTTGGGCTTCCATGGGGCTTGAATCCCACAGGTGGATTCCAAGGGTCCACATGCCATATGAGAAAGACAAAGTGTTGGAGACCTAGAAGATGATGTGGAATACCTATCCCAACCCTCACAATCCAAACAATTTTCCCAGGAGGGGAAAAACATCTCCTCTTTGAGCATGATGTCACCTAGGGGGGTTAGGGGTGGTGAAGTGACATGCAATGGAACATGAATGTTTTGAAGGAATCATGAAGGAAATGATATTATTGCTTGATATATGGCTTTGGGAAGCCTCTCCACTCTCCTCCGTCACCAATGACCACCTCTTTGTGCCAAAATGTCCCCTAAAGGGGTGACATCCATCTAAAATTAGGGTTTTATTATGTGCGAAAGTGAATTTTAAATGAATTACTTTGTAAAGGGGGAAAGATTAGGGTTTTTGACCACTAGTCTTGTGATTTACCCCTAAATAGGACAAGTTACCTTGGTGACATTTTGTATAAATAAGAGATCACGAGATCTCATTTTAACATAACTCTCCCTCTTGTGAGTAGTATTTGGTCTGAAATTTTTGCTACCTTTGGAAAATTATGTATTTTATGCTCTTGTTTATGGCTATCTTTTGGTGAATGGTTGATGGAAGTGTAGCGCTAGCCTTTGAAGGCTTATCTTTTGCTCTTATGGTGGATTGTCTTAGCATTTTCCTTGAAATTGGTATGGTATTTCACTTTCATTCATTTGTTTCAAGTTGAGGTTATTTTTATAGGATCTAGGTGGGAAGTATAAGGGCATACACCCCCACCATAGTCTTCATCATTTTATGCTTCATATTATTGGTTAAACAAGGGTTTTCTAAGAGAAGTATAAGGGCATACACCCTCTTAGCTTAAACCCTAGCTAGAGAAACTTGCCTTGGGGGGTAAGAGGGTTTACACCCCCAAGGAGGTAGCTTCTCTAAGCTCTTTCTTTGCATGACCCTGTTAACCCAATTATTAAGAGAACTAGTAATTTATTATTACATTGGAGATATAAAATTATTGCCTTGGGAAACATGATTTTTGTGAATTATAAGTCTATCTCTTTTGGAAATATTTATTTGAGCCCTTGGCTCTCTTGCCTCATTGAGGTGTCCTCTTTCTCCCAACATTTTTTTTTCTGCACCAACTTGTTTCCTACAGCCATAAGGCTGCAAAAAACCCTAACCCTAGACCATTAGTATCTCACAAACTAACCCTAAGAAACCCCCCAAACTTCACTCACCTAATCTATTAATTAGGGCACAACTTTTAGGCTAATTTGGGGCACATTTTGATGTTGTATACCTTTGAATGATACATCCATAATGCTGATAATTTACTGCATAAAATCACTTCATAACAACCCTTTTATTTTCTCTCAAAGTACTTCACATAATTCATAGTCAATTGCTAGTTTTGCTTTGACATTTGTTAACTAGCCTTGTGTTCACTTTATGTTGATTTAGATATATTTATTTTCTGATATACAATGGTTACTAATTTTTTTTATTAGGGGAAGCAAGTTTCACTTGCTTTTCCAGTTGATTATATTGCTACATATGCTTGTTTTTCTTGTGTCTCGGGCAAGTATTCACACTTGGTGGGTCACTCAACCTACTTGGAAATCCTTGGATCTTCCCAAGACCCCATTCCAAGACCTTCATACCATTTATAATTGAATTCTAGGGACTTCATCTCCGTCTTCATCCCTTTCCCCCTAGGGTCACCAGGATTCCCCCCTTGAGGTGACTACCTCACCTCTAAAGTGACAGGGACACCTACCTAAAGTGACAGTGGGTAGGTGACCTCTTAGTTGTCGCCATTTAGTGGTTGGGTTAGGATTTTCCCAACCTACAACTTGTGCGATAATAGGTTCCTTGTATACTTTGTTCCTTGAACTTGTTTCAAACATACACCTAAATAGTGCAATGCATTGATGTGGTTGGAAAGATCAACAATTCACACTCAAAATACCAACAATGATGATGGATTTTCTCCATTTTGTTTCTCCCTCTTCCTTGAATTTATATAAATCATGTAATTTAGAGAATATTTGTTAAAATCATTGGAGAGACAAAGAAAAATTATAACAAGCATTCACATAACAGACAACAAAAAGATTTACCATGGAAACTTGAAACAAAAAATTATCTCGAATAGATATCTCTATTAATCTTGGCCAATCTAGCGAAGGACCAAGCACTTGAGGCTCTTTACAATGGACACAATAAGCCACTTAAACAGGCTTCCTTTACATTAATTCCAAGGGATAAAATCATGTTCCACCATAAACCACCTATGGTAAACTAACCCTTGACCAGGTCAAGATTAACCTAACAATCCCCCTGTTTCCCCCTAAGTTTTCCCCTATCTCTCAGAAAAGGGGCCAAATGCCAGGGCATATCGTGCAGGATGCACCTTCTTGCACCACTCTAGGCCTTCAATCTAGTTCTCAGGCTAGAGTGGGGGTACCTTCAATATTTACTAAAGTAAGAGTCCTTGTTTGTCACCCAAGGACGACCTATTTAAAAAAGATGAAGCTCAGACTGGATTCATAACAAAGAAAATTGGTGCATGGAGTCAATCTCTACTATTGATTTAGAATAGGAATAAGATCTTGAACTTTAGTTTGGAGGAAATTAAAAAAGAGCCAATTACAATTCAACCATAAGAATGATCTTCTGAACTGTGGGCACCATAATCTAGTTCAGCTTCGCAAATAACTCAAAAAAGAACAAATATGGATATATGAGGAGGTATAACTACTTTCCTAGCACATATTCATCAGACAAAAAACCAATGGGCAAGACAAGCATAGATCCATTAGCTTATTCAACATTATGTAAGACATAAAAGGAAAAGGAAAAAACCCAACATAATTTGCTTGGATTTATGATTGACCAACAACAACAACCCCAATATTGATTTCACAATGAACCCAATAGTTCATTAATCAAATAGTAGTTCTAGTGTTGGGGACCATAGAAGTCTCGTATTTGAAACAACCATTCTATTAGTCAAAAACATGCACCAAGGGTTGGGATTCTAGAATCATTTTCTTGGGCCTTATTGCTTCCCTCTACTGAGCCTGTTACTTGAGAAATGATTACAATAAGAATGAGAATGAAGGATATGAGAACTGGAAGGGTGAGAAATTCATTTTGTTGCTGCAAAATTGTGATGCTCCAAGCAAATATTCAATTTCTGAAGACCTTTGTCTTTGTTTCACCCCTTTTCAACTACTAAAAAATTAACTCTCAAAATGAAAAACCTCTCATGTAAAAGAGAAAGCTCTCTTGGTTATACATCATTGGGGAAACACATGCTCAATATTTGGTTAGGAAATCATCTTTGGGGCAATTAATGAGAAACTTCCATTTCCCGTGAGCTTCTTAGCTGAACTATGTGTTATCGTGAACGTTGGGGCCACCACTTTCTCTTTAATCCTTCAATCTTGTGGGATGCTAACTAGAATTTTTGTTAACTTTCACTTTGGGGGCATCACTCTCTCTTAATCCTACAAAATTAGGGCCATGCATGTGGATTCCAACTTAAAATTGTTACATTGCTCAAGTGGATATTGCTTGCCAAGTGTCTTCTCTTCATAGGGCCACATGTTTCTTTGGAGTACAAACCTTCATTTTCTTTTTAATCTAAATGTATTTGAACACATTTGAACTTAATTGATGGAGGGCCTATCTGAGGAATCGGGCTTGATCATTGAAATTGGGCCAAGGCATCAAATCAATCACTGTCAAGGGACCTTGATTTGAGGAATCACACTCAATCCTTGGAATTGGGTTAAAGCATCAACTTGAATAGGGATAAGGGGTATTGGTTTGAGAAATCATGTTTGATCATTGAAATATGGCCAAGTCATCAACTGGAAGAGTGAGAAGAGCACCCAATTTGAGGAATCTGGCCAAGGAAATGGTTCAAATGGTGAGAAGAGCGGTCGATTTGAGGAATCGAACTAGATCTTTGAAATTGGCCAAGGTAATACTTTGAACAAGTTATAAAGGGCCCACTTGAGGAATCAATTTGGATATTGATATTAGGCCAAGGAAATAGATCAAATAATGAGAAGGGGGGCCGATTTAAGGAATCATACCCAATATTTGAAATCGACAGAAACAACACTTTGAAAAATTTACAAAGATCTTGCTTGAGAAATCATGTTGGATCTTGAAATCAGGCCAAGGAAACACTTCAAACAAGTTATCAAAAGCCCACTTGAGAAATTAGGCTATATTTTGAAATCGGGCCAAGACAACGACTCAAAAATGTGTAGTAGGGATCAATTTTTAATTGAGGTGAAAACAAATTCCAAACAAGGAAGAAAAGGAAATGTTTTAAACATTCATGAAGGGATCCAAATGATTAAAAGTTAAGAGAAATTTGGCTAGGTGCTAAGGAACCCTTGAGTATGTGAAAAATACGAAGTTATGTCTTGGTTTCGAATGTAATTTACCAAGTAAATGTTTTGGGCTTAACAAGGTGATAACATTGGCTCCTTCTACAAGATGGATCCCTATGATATGTCAAGATATAGACTCTAGGGTGAGTAGATCAATTCTTTAATTCATTGAGCCATGGGGTCAAAAATGTTGTGTGTGGGCTTGGTAAAAATTGGACATGTAGAAATAAAAGGCAAGGACATACATAGGAAAGAAAACTACATAACTGCAAATTGGAAAGAAAAAGTTATGGTACAGGGAAAAACTTTTAGGGCTTAGCTCTTAGGCCTACACTTAGGACTGTATGAAGTGATTTAGGTGCATGCCATTGACATGAAAATCAAACCACTACCCCTCAAGGTTACCAAGTAGAAAGAGTTGGGAATTTGGGCACGTGCTTCTTCTACCACATATGGGCCCAACCACAAAATGTTTAATTTCCCATGTTTTCCAGGGTCTTCATGTCTTTTATCCTATAGGAGAACCATATCTCATTCCACAAAATTCATGGGCCTATCCTTTTTCTCAAATATATTCTTCCTCTTATCCTAATACTCTTTAACTTTTCCATACACCTGGGTTCTTTTTTCTTGGACTTCCACCAACATACTTATCCTTCTCTTGACCTTATCAGGTTCAAATACTATATCCTATATCATTTTCATAATGTTGAGGGGGATAGATTCTCAAATGCTCAAAAATAGGGATTAAACCCAAGGGTGAGGCCCAATTAAACTCTTCCTTATTTCCATGTTTGGTATGGAGTAATCCTTCGAATTAATAGTCCAGAAACCATTCGATGGGATTTAAAATTTCTTTTTGTTCTTTTTATGTTTTATAGTTTTATGAGAATTAATGCAAAAAATAAATCAATCCAATGAGTGTGAAGAAATATTCTCTACAGAATAACCTATGTGAATAGTCAATGAAAATAACCAACAACTTTTGATTCTCCTAGAAGTAATTCATTTAAGTACTAATTATTGCATGACAATATTCAATAAAACATAAATTGTTTAATTACAAAAAGGGATGAAAATTATAATGATAGAATATTTAGAAGTAATTCCATAGTATCCTCCACGGAAATGAAAATAAACTAATAAAGAAAACAACTATCCACTAAAAATACCCAACAATTATTCATTAATATAAGATATCTTAATAATACACCTTCTAACTAGAGATGATACTTACCACCGATGTTAGCCGCTGCATCATGTGAACCCTAGTTCATCATTGTAGCCCTCTTTTCTCGTCGCCTCTCTTCCTACCTCAATCGCCTCTCCGGATCCGGATCCTTTGTCGCATTTCAAAGATGATGTTGTTGCCTTCAAATCATTAGTAGGATATTTAGAAAACCCGCCAACTCGTCCAACACATTCCTAGTTCGTGAAGAAACTGTATCAAATTCTAGAAGTGTCCATTCCATGTGTCACTGCTCAAAGAAAACCTCTCTCTTTTTCCTCCAGAGCTCTCTTCGATCAATTCATGGGGTTATGGCCATCTGCTCATCAAACAGATCTTTGGATTGAGCGAAACTGACATCCTTTGATACAAGCGCGTATGAATCATTTGTTTTGCGGTAAGGGTTTCTATATTTTTTACTTTGAATACAAAGAGGATAGAGATCTCATCTTTAGGAATGGCCTTTAATTCTTTAGCCCTACATGATTATACTTAAACAAATGGACACCAGAAATTGATCTAGATAATGATATTCCCTCAGTTGTCCTAGTTTGGGTGCATCTTCCACACTTACCCTTTCATTGTTGGGAGGATGAAGTTTGAAAAATAATTGGGGATACTTTGGGGAAATTCATTGATAGAGACGAACCCAAGTCTAATATGTACTCTTGTGCAAGGATCTGTGTGAAGGTCGATCTGGAAAAAGGACTTCCAGAAGCAATAAAATTAAGGCTGGACAATTGGACTTACATTCAAAAGTTGGACCATGAACAACTCTCATTCAAATGCAAGAGCTGTCATGATACAAACATTTTTCCAGAAACTGTCTGAATAATAAACAAACTTAGGAAACAGATGCTTTGTAGCAGGAAGAAGGACGGAAACATGTAAGGAAAAAAGATAATACTGGAAAAGAGGATGGTTTTGTTCATGGTTCATGAAGGTCCACTCCCAAAGAGAGAACCTCTTGTCATAACCCTCCAGTAATTGAAAAACCTCCTCCAAAGAAACATGCCCCCACTCCTTCCACCATCATTCCTCCCTCCCTTTCCCGAAACTCTTTCGAAATTCTGGGCGAACCCTCTTCCCAACAAGCTCTTCCAGTCGGTCCAGTGTTGGAACCCTTGGCCCATTCTTCCTCTTTAGCTCTAGAAAGAATAATTGAATATTCAGGTGAAGAGGAATTTTTTCACAAAGTCAATCAAGAAGAGAATCCTCAAGAACTCAGGGAAAATCCACCCCATGATCTCCTCCCTTCAAAAACGCAGTCAAATCAAGAAATGGAAGAAGGGGAACTCCATTTGGAAAAACCAAGAAAGTCCAGGCGCAGATCTAACAAAGAAGTCAGAGAAGAGGCGGTTTCAAAAGAGAAGGCCCAAGGAAAACAACAATCCATAGAAATCTCAATGAACAAATCAAATCACAGAGGAGGAAATAAAGGTTCATATCTCCCGGCCCTCGACAATCGGGCCTCTTCCACTCCTCACCAATGAATTTTCTCTCCTGGAATTGCAGGGGCTTTGGTAATATATCCAAAGATGAAGCCCTAAAATATCCTATTTCTACAACCAAACCCTATCCAATTCTCCTCCAGGAGACAAAAATGGAGGAATCAGTTGTATTAGAAATAACAAAAAAAGTCTTCAAAAATTGCGGTGGAGCGGTTGTAAGCTCACATGGTGCCTCTGGTGGAATTGCCACTCTCTGGGATGAAGAGATCTGGAATCTTGAGGTAACACAACCCACTCAACACTAGCTTCTCACAGTTCTTAAAAATAAATAATCCAACAAACTTGTTTTATTCATCAATGTTTATATGCCTACTATCTATGTTGATAAAGTAATTTGTGTGAACTCCCTATCCACACTCAAAATTTCTATGGATCTCACTACATGCATAGTCAGGGGTGACTTCAACACCCACCTCAACTTAGGTGAAAAAAAGGAGGAAGTTTAGTTAGAGAACATTTCTCTAAAAAACTCTATGATCTCATTTCGGATTGGGACCTCCAAGATATTAAACCCAATAAAGGGAAATACACCTGAAACAACAGGTGCTCCAGTCTTAGCCCCATAGTTTCCCATCTGGATTGTTTCCTTATCAGTAGAAATTTCCTCCTCTCCTCCTTTGACATCTCCTCCCTCATTTTAGCTTTAGCCATTTCCGATCATAAGCCTATATCTTTGATTTTCAGTAAACTTTAGAACTTTGCCCCCCTTCCCTTTCGTTTTAACCCCCTCAAGAGTGGTCCTCCCCTTTTTTTGGGTCTCCTAATTACATATGGGAAAGAAATCTAAAATAATTAAAACTATCTCTCAAAGATTGGGTGAAATCCTCCTTTACTCCTTTGCATCAAGAAAGAATTGAGAAGGTCGATATCCTCTTAGGTATCCAACAGAGAATGGAAGAAGAAGAAGCCACTGAAATGCCTCTGACACAAGAAAAAAAAGCTTATCAATAACTTCACTCCTCTATGCACAGGGAAGAAGAGAATTAGAGACTGAAGTCGAGAAGACTATGGTTAAAAGTAGGGGACTCAAACACTTTCTTCTTTCACAAGAAAGCTCAAAATATGAGGAAGAAAAATGAAGTTACAAGTATCCTTTCAAACTCTGGGAAGCAATTGGATACCTTTGAACAAGTCAAGGAAGCAACTTCATAACACTTTGAGTCACTTTACCTACAAACTAATGAAGAAGGATTAGAGGAAGACACACGAGCATTGCTCGATAATATCCCAGACCTCATCTTTGATCATGACAACACCCAACTAGTGAAGGAGATATCAGAAGAGGAAATCGTCAAAGCGGTGTGGGAAATGGACCCAGACAAATTCCTAGGGTCTGATGGCTTCCCAATTAGGTTTTATCGCCATTTGTGGACCATTATAAAGTGAGATCTCAAAAAAATGTTGAATTATACTCTGCAAAAATAGAAATTGGGAGGTGCCACAAACTCAACCTTCTTAGCCCTCATTCCTAAAGAATCAAATCCTTCAAACTTCTCCCTCTTTTGACCAATTTCCCTCTGCAATTCTTCTTACAAAATCCTCACAAAAATCACAGGAAACCGCTTAAAACCTTTACTTTCCAAGCTTATTGCAGAAAATCGGGGAGGCTTTCTAAAAAACAAATAGATTACAGACAATATAGTACTAGTACAGGAAGCAATCCATTCCAACAGGAGAAACAAAGACCCAGGAATGGTTATCAAGTTGGATATGGCGAATTCCTTTGAACGGGTCAAACACTATTTTATGTTCTCAGTTCTTAAAGACTATGGGTTCTATGATGCCTTTATCAATTGTATCAAGGCATGCATTGGTTCTCCTTGGATAACACCCCTGTTAAATGGTCACCCCTCCAATTTCTTCAAATCTAGCAGAGGCCTAAGACAAGGTTGTCCTCATTCCCCCTACCTATATATCCTTTTCGTTGATTCTCTCAGTTGGAAATTGGAAGAAGAAAGAAGGATTGGCATGATTCTTGGATTACTTATAGCTCAGGGGTTCAAGGAATTAAATCACTCCCAATTTTATGATGAGTCTCTTCTCTTGGGGGCGGCTACTAAAATCATTGCCAAACGATTTCAGAAAGTTCTAGACTCCTTTCTCTCTACTTCTAGAGGAAAAATGAACATTTCTAAATGTAATATCTACGGCTAGAATGTTCCAGAACATATAAGAGATTACATCTCCAGAATATTCATATTTCCCCTCATTATCACTTGGACTCATTTCAAATATCTAGGAATGCCCATTTTTCTAAATTCCTATGGTTCTTTTTCCTGGCAGGACATCATTGACAAAATCCTCTCACGGATCCAAATATGGGGGGGACGCTGGCTTAACCCAACTAGAAAAATGGTGCTCCTCAAGTCTGTTCTCTCCTCTCTATCCATCTATCAATGTTCCGATCTTCTTTCCCACAAAGGTATTCTCGAAAAAAATTCCAGAGCTCTTCGAAGTTTCCTTTGGGCTGGGGGAAAACTAACACAAAGAAATTCCATCTTCTCAAATGGAAACTTGTTTTCCAACCTTTCAACAAAGGATGTCTAGATATCAAAGACCCAATTCTAATGAACTCATTTCTGGGAGAAAAAATTTCCTGGTGTCTCATCTGAGGGCCCCCAGAATGGTGGAAATCTGCTCTTATTGCCAAATATTTCAACTCCTCAAGACTCCGTTGTTTGGATGGTTCCCCTCCCCAGCTTCTTGGCTCCCCAATTTGGCGTCTCCTGAAGCACTCTACTCATCTTATCAAATCTAAACTCTCTTGGGCACCAGGAAATGGATCTCATATAAATCTTTGGACCGATCGTACCTTGGACCTAGAACCAATAAGAAGACAAGACTCCCTCCGCCCTATGAAATATTGGTGCTAATCCAAAGGTATTCTCCTTCTTCAAGACTTCTGCATTTGGGTCCCTGATGGTGACTTGATCAATTGGAAACCTTTGGACACCCCTTCTCATCTCTTCCCTTTAGTATCTCTTTTCTACAATATGTTGGTAGGTTGTGCCCCCATTAATTCTCACAAAATTGACTCTTGTAGTTGGGGCCTCTTAAGATACTCAGTTAAAGTGGGCTACTCTTCCCTTCAATATTCCATTCAAGGTCCTTTAGTCTCCAGAATATGGAAAGATATTTGGTGAGGACCTTCTCTTCCCAAAGTTAACATCTTCTGTTGGTTGATGGTTCATGGGAAAATCCTAACTAGGAAGAACTTGCAAAAACAAGGAATAATGGGTCCTTCATGATGTCCTCTCTTCCTTATATTCCATCCATCACCTTTTCTTGGAATGTTCTTCCTCTTCTCAAATCTGGAATATCCTTTTCCTTCCCCTCTCCCCCAAAAATTTTCCTCCGGAGAATTGGAATGAATTGTTCATTTCTTGGAAACAAAGATATGTTGGCAGCTTCAAAAACAATAAATTCTTCACTCTTTTATGGAAAAAAATTAATCCAGGTGGATATCAGTGGCCACCCACCTATTCCACTGGCTCGAAAAACAGTTTTCCACCTTGGCAGTTTTTCGACAGTTTTTCAGGTTCCAAACTTCCGGGGCCATTTTGAGGCCCTAAACAATGTTTTTTGCGGATTTGGGGCCTAGGTTACTGCCTAAGAAATTGACCTGGGCCATTCAAAAATCATTCTTCTTGGTTAGGCCTTTCCAATAGTGTATCGAGTGCCCCAAACGAAGATCGTATGCAAAATTTACATCCCCGGGAAGTTAACGTATCAACTATCCCCATCAAGGCCCACAAACCTTTTGTCTTTTCATCTTCCGAGGTTAGGGTTTTGGATTTTACTTATGTTAAAAAGGCCTTTGGAGCCTCATTTTAAGAACCTTCTTCTTGCGAATGAGAGTAGCCATCACATATCTTCTCAGAGATAAGTTTCCACCATTCTAGCAAGTCTTTCACTCTGTATTTTTACAGTTCTGTACATTTCGCACATTAATAGAAATTGTGTATTATTGTATATCTGTGCCTTTTGTTATATTTCCGATATATCTCTGTTATATTATTGCCACTCTTTCAATATCTATGTATATTTCTGTGCTATATCTCTGCTCTCATTTCGTGCCAAAAATAATCTGGATCAATGGTATCAGAGCAAGCTGCCCTTGATTGTTTTTCAGTGCATGTCCCAGACGAGGTCTGAGTATAGCAAGTTGGGTCCCGAGCTTGTCTCTATTGAGGAAAATTTCTCTTGCACACCCAACAAATCCTCCATGGTGGAATAAAATAAAAATGACGGAGCAAATGATTCTATTAATATGTTGCTTGATCAAGCTCTCACGTGACAGAGGGACAAAATGATGAAGAATTTTTCCCACATCCTTCAACGCATGCTGATAAAAATAGGCGTGTATTAATCAAGCGACCACTTTGGAGGCACTTCGCCTTTCAAGGTACAAGTTAATTTTGATATTCCCATATTTGAAGGACAGATAGATGCAGATGCCCTAGAAAATGGTTAAATATCCTAGAAGGTTATTTCTTTTTCATAATTTTTCCGACAAGGAAAAGATCACCTTCACACTCCTTAAGGAACTCCCCCATGTCAAACATTGGTGGGAAAATTACTAGGAGAAAATTTCTACAGAGGATTCTAGAATATATGGGGTCGAGCCCACTTGGGATTTTTTTGTGGATGTGGTAAAGAAACAATATTACCCTGTTGGAAACTATGAGGACTAGTACATGAGATGGACCGCACTACGACAAGAGAGGGGCCAAGTAGTTTCAGAGTTCACCAATACCTTCCATACCTTGCGCACCAAGCTGGGTATCAAAGAATCCAAATGACATTTGGTTATGAAATACTACGAGGCTCTACACAGATACATCTAAACTGAAATGGATTTTCTTTACATCTCATCACTCAGTGATACTTATTGATATGCTGTTAAAATCGAGCAGAAATTCAAGCACCAGAACAAGCGCGATTTTGGGTCTGCAAATTCGCAACAACAAAAGTATGATCAAGACAACCCTAACAAACAACTTCATGAAAACCCATACAATCCATAGGAAAAGAAGGGTCAAGGAAAGACGAATAAGGACACCGCGAAATGGTCCGATTTCCACAAAATACCCTGGCACAACATCGATGAATGTCTCTCAAAACAGTCATTGGTGGCCAAGATCAAAGGAAAAGAGTCGAACCCTAATTCAGAATCTATTTCAGAAAATACTGATAGAAGACAGATCATCAACGTAGACCTAACTGTTATTGTCGCGACCGTAGAAATTCAACCGGAAGAACCAATATATCCTAAAGAGGGGGAGCACCTTTTTCATTCATATATGTGGATGAAAGGGACCCCGCTACATTTTATTGTTGATAGCAGAAGCAAGAAGAACCTCATCTCAATAGAGGTCATCAAACAGTTGGGATTGTCCACAACACCACACCTGCAACCATACAACGTCGGGTGGCTTTGCCAGGGACGAGATCTTTGTGTCAACCAGCAGTGTTGATTGTCATATGACATCCATCCCTTTAAGGATGAGGTATTATATGATGTTGCCCCATTGGATGTCTGTGATGTTCTCTTGGGCCAGCCATGTATGTGGAATCGCCATGTTGTTTATGAGTCTTGACCCCGTAGTGTCATTGTTACTTTAGGGGGTCATCTCTACAGAATGAGATAGTTCCAACTATTGTCCCACCTAAATAGTGTCGCAAGGTAGTATCTCATACTACAAAATTCATCTTCTTCACAATCTGTGAAAAAGGTGCATAGAATGACACTACAACCACTACATCCTCTGTACAAGCACCTTCTATCCATAGAAGAAGATAGACAAGATTGCAACAAAGGGAAAGGATTATTTCTGCACACAGTCATCTCATGTAACCAGACTGGTTAAAAATGTCGAACCCTTCCAGCCACAGGTTCATGAAATCCTTCAACAAGATAAGCATCGCAACTTCTCTAGCAAGGCAAACAACTCACCAAGATTTAGATACAACAAACGATTCCCCCTGTTGGAGCCGCCTTTTCCAAGTGGTTGAAATATAATTCTTAAAATCAAAAGTTGGTTTTCAGGCTGTCTTTTACTTTATGATCTTTACCCACTGAAAGCCTCAATACACCGACATGCAAAGTGGTGATGGTCGTTATTGTTCTAAATCACCGTCACTTAACCGTTAAACAAGTTTATCACTTTTATTACCTCGTGCTATCGCTCTTCGGGAGTTACAAGTTGCATGGTTTCCAAACTCTGATATGCGAAGTCGCGAAATGGTTCCAAAAGTTACCCTGGTTAGTGTCAAGAGTAAATCCTTTAAACCTTGCTTAAACATTATCGTGCTTTCATGACTCGGTGATTGCTCCCTCCAAAAGCCGCATCTTCACGACTCAGATCCACAAAGTCGTGATTTCCCTCTTTAGACATGGATTAACTAAAAGCTTGGGCAACGTCACAGGTGAAAGGCTAAATCGTGCCATCACGATTTCGGGTATTTTGGACTCCAAGACTAGGAACGAAATCATCCGAGACGACGAACGTCGAAAAGAGGTTTCAAGGGATGAAAGTACAAAATTGAAGGGACTTAACTAAATTAATTAATGCTTTAAAGGACCTTTAACATACATAGTCTACGGATGATATTTTTGAATGCTTCTGCATTTCTTTATTATCACAAATCTTTTAAACATTTATGGCATTGATTTGAATCTTGATGAGTTAATGGAAAATAAGATCTCGTTTCACGCCTAAATCTTTCCATTAAATGACTTGACCGTTTTATCAGCAAGGACTCACGCAAAGTTGAAAGATCAAAGCAAGGGAGTTTCTTTCATTATTTCAATTTTATTTCTATTTTGCGCGCAGAGCTTTTTCATCAGGATAACTTCTGCCTGTATTTACAATTCTTACTACAGGAGATTTGAGTACAGAGTTCTCTATCATGGCTCCATGAAAAGCGTCCAAGGCGGCTGCCGAGATTTCAAGTCAGGGCTCAGATGTTGTTTCCGATACTTCACCCCGAAGTATTGATACTGTCAAAACCTGGACATACATCTCTGACATTCTTCCGTTCGAATCGGTGAATTGTTCAGATGATTCCAACGATAACGAGAAGGATGATTTGGCCACCAAATACAAAATCATCATTCAAGCAGAGATGCACAAAATAGCGGCAAGGCCACGACTCCTTCCCTATTATGATATGATCAGATGGGCACTAGACCATGTGGATATCCTGACCAGGACTATTATCAGCGAGAAGAAGGTGACAATTGGGACTTTTAGACTAGAACATTTGCAGGCAATGTATCAGCTATCACCCACACCAAACTTCGTGTACAATGCTGAGTTTCTGAAAGGTTTCAAGGGGAAGGAATGCGAGCAATATGGCAGAAACTTGTCCAATCTGATCAAGGATTGGGTTTCGCACCACGCAAAATTCAGGGCGGATTGTAATGGAATTTATTCAATCTCCTCCTTAGAAACGCAATTCAGGTATATAGCAATGATGGCTTGTAGGTTGTATGGGAGGGAGGAAACCACACACTTTTTCCTCCTATGGGTGCCTCTGATTCATACATTCGCTAAAGGTTTTTCTTTCGACTGGGCCAAACTGTTGTCGGACAGTCTAACCAGTCGAATTACCGAATATCGAGTGCAGAAGCCGAGTGGGAAAGCAACTTTGTTTTTCATGTCCGCCTACATCATGGACACTATTTGTTTCATGACGCCTTTCCCTCTAATGAGCTGGAGATGGACTCCATCTAATGCTGAGCCTATTCATGTCTATCACTTGAAACTTTGGGAGGAAAAAGCCAAATAATTCATATACGATATTTTCAACTGGGTAATGGTACCGATGCATGTCTCCATCTTCGGTAACCCACCTCCCAGGATTTCAAATAGCATCGTGGCCAACTTGAGTAGTGTGGTTGACTGGTGTGTAGAAGCAGAGTTTTCATACATCAGGGTTTTCGACGCCTTTGTTACCCCATATGCTCTACCACTATTCATGCCGGATAAGCTGGTATGTCGCGAAATTGCCAGGCAAACCATGCTCGGTGGCATAAGCAAAGAGCTCAAAGGTTTTTCAAAGAAGGTATGGCCGCCCTTCCCCATTCATTTTAATACATATTCTTTATTATATTTCGGACACGCCAAAGTCAAGGCTACGACCTTGGAGGAATTTAAATTGGTCAACGTCGAGTTTAAGAAACATGACCCACATAAGGTCGTGAGTAATCACATGGCGAATTGTGGCCTGAAAAGATACGAACATGAGAATTCGCCTCATGACGACATCTTCCAAGGTGCGAGATCCTATGCTGAGGTCCTAAGTTGGATTCAAGCGTTGTCGCCCGAGGATATGACCGATTTCTTCAAATTTCAAGAACATTGGTGGAGTTGCCTTCCCCCAGTTTTATAGGGTAAGAACCCATAGACTACAGATATACAACAAATGGAAGCCAAGGGCTCAAAAGATTCAGGTCCTGACTGGGAGGAAAATTAGGAAAAGACAAAGGAAACCGGAAACCTGGAACAGGAAGCTGAGATCCCCAACCCATCAAGCAAGCCAGACACGGTTGTTATCCTAGAGAAACCATCCAAGAAAATCGACAGGCCCATTGCTTCTATCACTCCCCTATAGTTCACAAAGGGGACCCCTGACATGGGATGGATTTTCGGTGAAGAGATAATGCCCATTACTGTAGAAGAGTTTCCTCCGAACAAATTTTTCTTCGATAAGAAGAGAAAGGCAGTTGTGAAGCAAGAGCTTTACCGAGAAGCGGGCACAGTAGCCAAAAAATTAAAAATCCTAGTCGATGGGAAAGCCATGAAAAAGGAGGAGTTTGCCACTCAGATAGCAGGTACGTTGGGGGCTTTTGCTACAGCCAACCAATATTCCGTCGGATCTCTAAAGGAACAATTAAAGCGGAAGAACCGATTGATCAGTACATTGGAGGCTAAGCTAGCTACAACAGAGGAAAATGGCAGAGATTAGGTGAACACAGGTCTAGAGCAAGCTAGAGCATCCGATCAAAAGGAAATAGAGCAACTCAGATCCAATCTCGAGCAAATACATCAGTCGACCCAGACCAGCCAAGCACAGGTAAGCCAGCAAGAAGAACTGATAAGGTAGTTACAGGTAAATTTGAATTCTGTCGAGAGCCAGGTTATAGATATCGGGATATTCCAATCCCAAGCCATTGAGATCCGAAAGAGAGTGTCAGTAGCTCAGCAAGATTTAATTCCTAAAGTGGAAGCCATCCAAAACCATTGCCAGACCATTGACCAAGTGCTGAAAGACATTTCTTTGAGAGAAAGAGAAGCTGGGGCGGCTCGGGTCGCTTTCCAAGAGGTTGTTATAGCCACAACAAAAAAATAAATGGTCAGTAGTTCCAGACTTTCCATCCCAGAGAAAACCAGAGGAAATATCTTGTTGAAGGCGTGGGAGCATAATATATCAGAAAATAGAGAATGAGGTAAAGAAATGAGAAACTCTTGTGAAGAAACTTTCGTCTTGATAAATGAAATTTTGTTGGATCTCGATAGGGAAAGAAACACTGGGACACTGGGCCAGATCGATATAGCCAAGCACTTGCTCGATATCAAGGAGAATGAGGAAAAAGAGCAGGTTAAAATATCACAGATAAGCCAGATTGATATCGTCCAAGTGGATAAATGGTTAATAAAACCAAGTGTACATTTATGTTCTATCATCACTGAAGATGGACAAGTAGGAGAAAGGTTGCCATAATTAGTGAAGGATTGTTACACTTTTGAGGCAAACAACCAAACAGAGCCTTCAAAGTTGATAGCCCAATTGATCGAAAAGTGTGTCAATTGCATTGGGCAGGCGAAAGGGTAGGTGACTGGCGTCAAATGATGACAAGTGTTATTATGTTCTATTTCTGGGGAAAGAAGAGTTAAGAAAGGAAGGTGCTCTGCCTGCATGAAGGAGGACAAAGACAAAGAAGTGAAACGCTTAAATTTCCCATTTTGTAATCGAAAACTTCTGGAACGATTGAAATTTGAATGTTTAGAAGTTTGTATAAATATGCATTTTGAAGTGAGAATAGGGGCTGGACCTTTCTTGGCCGATTGTAATAGAGACTTTTTTCCTTTTGAAAATTAATACAAAGCAATCTGAAGATTCCTGATTCCGTGAAGACTAAGTTATGAGTTTTGTTTTCTCTATTATCTTATATTAAATTTCATTTCGCATATATATTTCTGATGAATTCTTAGTTGTAATTTAGTACAACTTCTACTATGGTGACCAACTTTTTAGTCATCTAATCACTTGCAGTTTTTCCTCTGTATTGGCTATCAGCAGGTACAAGACCTGTGAACGTTTTAGATCTCTATATTTTATGCTTCGTCAGATTTCTTCTTGCCTTTTTCTTCTACTGTTTACAGGGCAAGATTCTCCCTTGATGGGAGCCTCGCATTGTCGAAAGCTTAATGTTTTCTCACATTTCATACATAATTCTTTAAAAAGTTAACTCAATTATGGGAGAAGGCCTTTGGTTTGTGTTCTACCTTTAACATCGGATTCGAAAATTCTTTTTTATACGGTCAAAAAAATGAAGTAGCATTTTAAACCTTGAACTTTCTTTTCAATTTTTGTTCCTCCATGACTGTGCCCGTTGCAAGACAGCCCAACATTGAACCCTGCGTATCGGATCAAACCATCATCGCTTTGAACCTTTTTGACACCATACTTAAAACTGCCATCACCCGGGTAGAACTCGAACGTTCATGGGCCACAATTGAATGGGATATAAGCATCTAGGAACATTTGAAAGCGAGACGGAGACAACTTAGAAATCATCCTTAGCTTCCTTTCCCAAAGGTTGATTCTTCCCTTTTTTTTTATCTTTTACTCACTTTTGGATGCCTAGATCCTGTACTTTCTAGCCTTAAGTACAGAATCTAGAACAACACCCCCTCTCCCCTGGGAACTCAACACAATGGATACCATTGCTTCCTAAGGAGGGAGGATTGATCCAGGTGGATATCGGTGGCCACCCACCTATTCCACTGGCTCAAAAAATAGTTTTCCACCTTGGTAGTTTTTCGACAGTTTTTCGGGTTCCAAACTTTCGAGGTCGTTTTGAGGCCCTAAACAACATTTTTTGGGGATTTGGGGCCCACATGATTTTTAAAGGCACTATCATGGGTCGATCACAAATCGTTCTTCTCGTTTAGACCTTTCCAACGGTGTATCGAGTGCCCCAAACATAGATCGTATGCAAAAGTTACACCCCCTGGAAGTTGACTTATCAACTACCCCCATCGGGGCTCGCAAACCTTTCGTCTTTTCATTTTCTAGGGTTAGGATTTTGGATTTTCCTTATATTAAAAATTCCTTTGAATCCTCATTGTAAGAATCATATTCTTGCGAATGAGAGTAGCCGTCACATCTCTTCTCAGAGATAAGTTGCCACCATTCTAGCGAGTCTTTCACTATGTATTTTTACAGTTTTGTACATTTCACACATTAATATAAATTGTGTATTACTATATATATGTGCCTTTTGTTATATTTCTGATATATCTCTATTATATTACTACCACTCTTTCAATATATCTATATATTTCTGTGTTATATCTCTGCTTTCATTTCGTGCTGTTTCAGGATAAAACCGTGAGTGCGGACACAAACCGATCTCCCTAGATCCACCTGGATCTAGAACAAAATAGGACATAATAATACACTTTCCCTAGATCTAGACTATTGAATGAACTAAGAGACGAGGATCATGGACATACCTTATGAATGCTTTCCTTAGGTCTCTGTTGTTCCAAGCTTCGCTCCAATGCTCTTGCACCATCCAGATCACAACGGTACAAACCAATCGAAGTAAAGGCAGATTAATATATTCAATAACTAGTCTATACATATGATCAAGGAATTATGTAATAAAGTGACATCATATTTATGGGAAAGGGACATATTACTGTATTGAATTAATTGAAAGTGAAACTTACAACCTGAGCCTTGATGTCGTAGGTCTCCTTTCGATGGCTCCTAGCTCTGACACACACACTTGCTCATGCATGAAGAAAATCAACCACTTGTGATGACCTTATTGTTGTCTCTTGTTGCTGTAGCATCAGTCCTCCATACAGTCTTGCACTAATTCTCTAATCAATCTCTAGCTAGCTTATTGCTTGTTTGCTTAACCTTTTCCATGAGTAATATCCTCAATATATAGGAGAATATAGATTAGTTACTTGGATAGGAAATGATCCCAAGATATCTGGAATGCCAACACCTGAATAACCATTCGAAGCCAACTCATGTTTCTAGAAGATTCCCTTCTAGAAGGTTCGAGATTTCATCT
>ML804298.1:0-37309 GCA_009831015.1 Picea engelmannii | reverse complement strand
ATACTTTCAACGAAAGTAAAAACAAAAGCAAACCAATGAGTTCCTCAAAGCAAATGAAAAATGTCCTCTCGAACCACTAAGCCAATGAGAAACACAAATCACTTGACTCTCTACCAATCACTGGTTCCCAGTCAATCGGACACACTCAACTCCAGAAGTCAGAGAGAAAGGAAATTCCAAACAGAGCCAAGAAACAAAAGTCAAGCTACCAAGGGCAAGAAAGACCTAGAAACCCTAAATTTGTTCCAGCAAGCAAACTAATGCAAGAGATATATAAATCAATGATCTAATAAGCCAAAAAGACACAATTCAACTGTTCTGAGCAACTGAAAAAGTCAAAACTTAATTTCAAAAATTTCAAAAATCTGCTCGCAGGCCAACAGTGTTACACAGTGCGAGAAGATAGTGTTCTCGTAGGCCACTGTGGAGCAAAGTGCGAGTTGTTCGCACTGGACTATATAGGCAGAGTGCGAACTTGACTGGTTCTCGCAGGCTGTCAATGGACACAGTGTGAGAATCCCTGAAGATAATGAAAAATTTGAAAATGCAAGCAACATTCAAGTTGGCTTATGGACCCAGAAGGTCTCTCGGGATATCCTGAGGACTCAGACACTGACAAAATAGGAGAAAAATGCAAATAGAGCAAATGGCCACAAAAAATACAAAAACCATAAAGAAAAAGGGAATATATCCCCAGTGGAGTCGCCAATTTTGTTTCAGGATAAATCCATGAGTGCGGACACAAACCGATCTCCCTAGATCCACCTGGATCTAGAACAAAACAGGACATAATAATACACTTTCCCTAGATCTAGACTATTGAATGAACTAAGAGACGAGGATCATGGACATACCTTATGAATGCTTTCCTTAGGTCTCTGTTGTTCCAAGCTTCGCTCCAATGCTCTTGCACCGTCCAGATCACAACAGTACAAACCAATCGAAGTAAAGGCAGATTAATATATTCAATAACTAGTCTATACATATGATCAAGGAATTATGTAATAAAGTGACATCATCTTTATGGGAAAGGGACATATTACTGTATTGAATTAATTGAAAGTGAAACTTACAACCTTAGCCTTGATGTCGTAGGTCTCCTTTCGATGGCTCCTAGCTCTGACACACACACTTGCTCATGCATGAAGAAAATCAACCACTTGTGATGACCTTGTTGTTGTCTCTTGCTGCTGTAGCGTCAGTCCTCCATACAGTCTTGCACTAATTCTCTAATCAATCTCTAGCTAGCTTACTGCTTGTTTGCTTAACCTTTTCCATGAGAAATCTCCTCAATATATAGGAGAAGATAGATTAGTTACTTGGATAGGAAATGATCCCAAGATATCTGGAATGCCAGCACCTGAATAACCATTCGAAGCCAACTCATGTTTCTAGAAGATTCCCTTCTAGAAGGTTTGAGATTTCATCTTTTTCCTTCCTTTGGAACATGTTCGCACCCTGGCTATTAGTTACAGTGCGAGAGGTTCACACTCCAGCTTAAAGCAGCCTGCGAGAATCAGGAATTCTCGCAGGTAAATATATAGGTAGCCTGCGAACATCCTTTAAAAGCATGATTTCTGGAAGAAGACAAATGTAACTTTTCTCAGGAAAGTGTTCTTAGTGAAGAGTTTGATTTTCCATCATCATAACATCATCATGACATCATCACAATGACCAAAATTGCGGATAACACGTGTCGAAAATAATCCGGATCACAAATCCCCAAATTCATCTGTTGTGAAATCTAGTTAGCAAAGAATTAGGCCATTTTTTATGAGAAGCTTCCCCCACCCCACAATGCATATTTTCCAAATTTTATGGCTTAATATCTGAAGTCTTCTCCTCCAGATCAGTTCAACTTGATCCCCCATTTTCCCTAGAACAAAGAGAAGAAGATTGGATCTCTAACATTCTAGGTCCAAACTACCCAAGAAAGTTCCCTTCCACAATCAGGTCTACCAAGAGGAAAAAATGGCAATTACTGGTCAGGGACCCTGAATTCCTTGATTGGAAACGACAAAAAACTTCACCTATTATTTTCTTTGATGGAGCTTCTGTAGGAGATCCAGGGGCGACAGGTGCGGGGGGAGTCATCATAGATTTCGATGGAAAAAATATTTTGGACTACTCTTGGGGGCTAGGAAACACCACTAATAACAAAGCATAAAGCCTAGTAGTTTATATTGGGATGCAAATTGCACAATCCATAAATATTCATGAGTTAATTGTCCTTGGTGATTATGAGCTAACCATTAAAGAACTTCTTGGTTCTATCAATTCCACAAATCAAGATCTTATCAGTCTACAATCTCAGATAAGAGCCCTGAAATCTCAATTCAGTAAGATCCAATTCTTTCATATTCTACGCTCCCAAAATCAGGAACATAGCCTTCATTTCATTAATCAAATCAAGTCCCATGTGTGGTTTCCTTAAGGATTACCAAAAGTAGTGACTTCCACATCTTCACCTGCATCCCACTCTATGTAGCATCCCTGCCACCCTCAGACTTTCCCTCCCATCTCAGCTCCTTCTCTCCTCCTTCCTATATCTCCTCTTCGGTCCCCACCTCTCATGTGTCTTGGACAACTATTACTCCATGCCCTCTGATGCATTGATCTATGTATGGATTCGTGGCACCTTGTCCGTCCCTCCCATCCTTTCCCACACACCTCGTCGTTGCAATCCTTCTCCTCTACACATATGATGTGCAGTCCTTCAATATCCCCTGATGTCTTCCATCGCTTCCATGGAATCATTTTTTGAGATATCCTCTATGGACGAGTACTCTAGTCTACGAAAACTCCATTTCTCTTTTCTTCTCCCACATGCAAACGGTAACTCCTCAACTTATTTATGGATTTGGCATCGCTTGCGTCCCCCAGATATGTATTCACACTTCAAAAAAGAATTACATGCCTTTGTGTATCTTCGTTCCCTTCTCATCATGTGGAGGATATTCATAGCTCCTTGTTCCTACCCCTCCTATGCTATTGAGGAGCTACGAGACCAAAATCAGGATTTGAGAGCTGTGATTAGAACCTCGGGGGAAAGAATGGGATCGCGACTCCGAGAACTTCAAGTGGAGAATCAGGAGCTTCAACGACATAGTGAAAATATCCATAACCAACTACGAACATAGGGAAACAAGCACAATCAAGAGCTCATGATTTTTATTCATGGGGTTAATAGAAACTCCAAGCATATCAGTCTGCTCAGACAACAATTGGAAAAATCCCCTCGGTCGTCCTCAACATCCTGCAATCTCAATCGAGTTTGTTGAATCAAGGCTTCCTTCTACCTTCCATTCAGAAGCTGCCAATGAACAGAACCAGGCCCCTCCACACCCAACACCGACACCAACAATGCACAATCGAGAAGATAGAATTCAACCTCCAACAACAATTCAAGCAAATCTCCAGGAAGATGCAGAAGCAACCAACAATTTCTAACAGGTTTCTATCGATGATTAGTAAATTTTTGTTCATTTTTTCTTCATATGTAGCCATCTTTCCATGGCATCCTAGCAGTTCTTTTAGGAGAAATTTTAATATAAAGAAAATAATGCAACAAACTTCTCAGAGAGCTCTCTCGACATAGTTCAATGAACTGCCATACTATTGCCTCTATGTAAAGTGATTTAGAAAAAACTTTTTTTAATATAAATTTCCAACCCATTCTTGTTTATATATATATATATATATATATATATATATATATATATATATATATATTGAACTTCTTACTAGACTCATTTGGCATTTAATCAATTGCAGAATAATCCACGATACATAATGAATGCACATAAATAGATCTTCAACAAATCAAAACATATTGACTCCAAAAAGAAATAGTTTATGAATTAAGTTTTGAAATAGTTTTCCACTAAAATCCTAGTGAAATCGCTACAGAGTCCAAAAGACCTTTCTCTAGAGATCGATTCCTTTATTTATAATTAAGATTAGAACTTAAAAATAGTACAAAGAAAAAATTAGAAAAACTCAAAATCTTTGCATTCAACTAACTATAGTGGAATAGGCATTTCATCAAATGCATGCTCAACGTCATAGCTAGCTCACTACTCAAATAATTCTTCTCATAACCACAAATGTAGGAAAACATGTTGATCCATATGTAATCTCAGACTCTCCTTCTCATGCCCAAAACACTGAATCTACTTTTCTATCTTTAGATCATTGACTGTAGCTTAGCAAATGTATTCACTTCTCTGACTATATATTTTTGTAGGTGACCATGCTCCACTATTGTTATCCCTCTTACTTTAGCCTCATTTTTTTTTTCCATTTGCTTGAACTCTGATAACACTTCATTAATAAGACAAAATTCGTTATGTTGGTCGAAAATAGCTAAATGAATTTCAGACATAGTATTATTATCATAATGCCACAATTTTAGACATGATGATCGTTCATCAGTCACTTGATTCTTTGACACCATAGCCAATTCTCCCTGGAACTGCATTGATCTCTATATTCTGACTATTCCTTCCTCCATCAAGGTTTTGATGCCATGGTCTTCTTCCCCCGCGGGCCTTTTGAATTTATTTGATATATTCAATTTGATATTGAACTTTAGCTTGTTTCTCATTCCATTTTATGATTTCTTTATGTACTACTGATAATTGTAGAGTTTCTTCTTGAAGTTTTGTTATTTTGGCAATAAAGTCCACTTTTATTTGCTCATGTTTCATATCTTCCCCAAGAATATCCTTGGTTAAAATACCAAGGGATCCCTTGTAATAAACTAACCGATTTCTTAGAAATGCAATCTCTCTTTTCATTTTCTCACTCTCACTCGCATCAGCTCTAGCCTTGTCAATAGTAGCATGAGAAATTGCTACCTCAACAAATAGTAGCTCATTGAGCTTTGCTCTCTCAGTGTCCAGTAGAGGCTCTTTTGTAGTGCATATTATAGCACTATCAATATTTTTATTTTTCTCTTTTTGTGTTCTCTTTAAAATGGCTTGCCTCCATCAATTGTAATTAATGGATCAAGGAGCAACAATATCATCCAAAGGGTCGAGGATTGTCTGATCTCCCCATGATATAATGTTTTTAATGCTAACTGGTGTGTGAAACTATTCCATCTTAGGTTCCGTACCTTTGTTTGTTGTTTTCTTTTCCCTTGCCTTCTAGGACTGATCAATAACCTTGGATTGTCTGATCTCCCCATGATATAATGTTTTTAATGCTAACTGGTGTGTGAAATTATTCCATCTTAGGTTTCGTACCTTTGTTTGTTGTTTTCTTTTCCCTTGCCTTCTAGGACTGATCAATAACCTTGTGGTTATCCTCTCCTATATATATATATATATTAACAATATTGAACTTCTTACTAGACTCATTTGGCATTTAATCAATTGCAGAATAATCCATGATACATGATGAATGCACATAAATAGATCTTCAACAAATCAAAATATCTTGACTCCAAAAAGAAATAGTTTATGAATTAAGCTTTGAAATAGTTTTCCACTAAAATCCTAGTGAAATCACTGCAGAGTCCAAAACACCTTTCTCTAGAGATTGATTCCTTTATTTATAATTAAGATTAGAACTTAAAAATAGTACAAAGAAAAAATTAGAAAAACTCAAAATCTTTGCATTCAACTAAATCTAGTGGAATAAACATTTCATCAAATGCATGCTCAACATCATAGCTATCTCACTACTCAAATAATTCTTCTCATAACCACATATGTAGGACAACATGTTGATCCATATGTAATCTCAGACTCTCCTTCTCATGCCCAATACACTGAATGCACTTTTCTATCTTTAGATCATTGACTCCATCTTAGCAAAAGTATTCACTTCTCTGACTATATATTTTTGTAGGTGACCATGCTCCACTATTGTTATCCCTCTTACTTTAGCCTCGTGTTTTTCTGCCATTTGCTTGAACTCTGATAACACTTCATTAATAAGACAAAATTCATTAGGTTGGTCGAAACTAGGTAAATGACTTTCAACATAGTATTATTGTCATAATGCCACAATTTTAGACATGATGACCATTCATCATTCACTTGATTCTTTGACACCATAGACAATTCTCCCTGGAACTACAATGATATCTATATTCTGACTATTCCTTCCTCCATCAAGGTTCTGATGCCATGGTCTTCTTCCCCGCAGGCCTTTTGAATTTATTTTATATATTCAATTTGATCTTGAACTTTAGCTTGTTTCTCATTCAATTTTATGATTTCTTTATGTACTACTGATAACTGTAGAGTTTCTTTTTGAAGTTTTGTTATTTTGGCAATAAAGTCCACTTTTATTTGCATGTTTCATATCTTCCCCAAGAATATCCTTGGTTAAATTACCAGGGGATCCCTTGTAATAAACTAACCGATTTCTTAGAAATGCAATCTCTCTTTTCATTTTCTCACTCTCACTCGCATCAACTCTAGCCTTGTCAATAGTAGCATGAGAAATTGCTACCTCAACAAATAGTAGCTCTCTCAATGTCCAATAGAGGCTCTTTTGTAGTGCATATTATAGCACTATCGATATTTATTATTTTTCTCTTTTTGTGTTCTCTTTAAAATGGCTTGACTCCATCAATTGTAAGTAATGGATCACGGAGCAACAATATCATCCAAAGGGTCGAGGATTGTCTGATATCTCCATGATATACTGTTTTTAATGCTAACTGGTGTGTGAAACTGTTCCATCTTAGGTTTTGTACCTTTGTTTGTTGCTTTCTTTTCCCTTGCCTTCTAGGACTGATCAATAACCTTGTGGTTATCCTCTCCAATATGATCACATGATTTATAAACATCATATTCATGTTTATCATCAACTCCCTTTCTTTCTTCATGATTATCCTCTGATCTAGGGACATCTTCGTCATCCTTAGTTAATTCAATAACTTTCTTGGGTGAACCTGTAGGTTGTTGCTCCATTTTCTCAATTGTTATCTATTCTATAGAGCTCTATTCCTTTATTGCCAACTCTTTTTCTGTAATACTCTACTCCTTTGCAACTAATTCATGTTGCAACTTTTCCTCTTCTGATTTCTTCCTTTGCTCCTCGACGTTTAGATTTTATTGTTCCTATTATTTATTTCTATTTTATTCATCTTGTTGAAGCCTCTCTTCTTCCAACTTCTTTTCTCACTTTTCATTTTCCCTCTGCCTCTGCAAGTCTCTTTCTCTCTGTTCTTCTTCAATAATCCTTCTTTTAGCTCCCAATTCTTCTTGAGTAGCCTCTTCTTCTTGTTTTCTTCTAAGTTCCTCCTCTACTTTTCTTTGGGATTCCTACTGTTGCTATAGTCTAACCTACTCATCTTGAATGGCCTTCAATTCTACTTCTTCCTTCAATATGTTTTCCTCTAACCTCTTGGCTTCTTCAACCTTTCTTACATCTCTCCCAACAACTAATCCTCTCTATATTTATAGCATCTATTCATTAGTGGACAGAGATTTAAAAATTGTAATACAACGATTCTTCTTTATTTCTAATACCTCATCTTAGTCACGTGCATCTTCAAAAAATAACTCATCCTCCCACCTCTCATGACTATAAGGCCAAGCTACAAAAACTAAATCACGATTCTTGTCAACCAACCACTTGGGATCATGTCGTCTAAATTTTCACAAATGGAAACTAAATTCTAGATGGTTGGTTGCTTCCTACCTTTCATGTTTCAGGTCCTTGATGAAATAATATCTGATCCTGAAACCATACAGGATAAAAATATTTTTCTTTACCTCCTTAAGTAGTGAAGCATTGAAACCTTGCAAAATTGTTTGATAAGTTATCTCTCCCATAGCAAGCTTATCTAGTACACATTTTAGAAAAAGATGAGGTGTTGCAATCGCACCACAAATCCTTATATAAGTTATATATTCTTGTGCATACCAATTATCGACATGACTTATAATCTTCTTTGCATTATCAATTAGCCTGGAGAATTAATCATGAAAAAATATGAAATACAAATGTTAGTCAATTTAATTTCTTAAATTGATGATCATTAAATTAACAATCTCAGAACTCGTAAATTTATGTGATGTTGGAAAATATATGCATGATTAGGAAACTAAGCTATACTAAAATAATTCTATTAAATTCAAAAGGGAAATTCACTTAATAAGTATGTTCCAAGAGTCAATATTGAGGTATGTAACATCCCCAAAAAAATAAATTACTTTAAGTATGAAATTGCTTAGGAAATTATTTCTGTTTTTGGTAAATTCGAAATTGGAAAATTATTGTCATTTATGGCAATTCCGAATTTCGAATTTAGTTAATTGTAATTGATGATTATGACTATTGGGAAAAGATTTGATTTGACCCAACTAATTGTTTGAATATGACACTTGTATGAAACAAAATATTGTATATTTATTGTTGATGGGCAAATGGAACAGCTAGGTTAAAATCAACAGACCATGACTCCATGAAAGGGGAACATGTTGGAACTACCTCAGGGATGAATGTGACAAGTGGAAAATCAAGAATTTAGGCATTGGAAGCCTCTGAAAATCAGGGATTTGGAAAGCTGTGAAAATTCCCAAGGGGAAAAGGACCTAGAAAAAATTGCTTTTGATATATATAGCATATGGGAGGAGGCAGGACGTTGCCTAGTATGCTGGGAAATAATTATCTCTTGTTGTTATGAACACTGCTTACTGAGTGTGAGACAAGGAGAAGTTGTTGAAACTGGAAGACTATTGTTGAGGAGGAGTTCTGAGTTCACCCTCATGGATTCATGGTCAGGCTAGGGGGTGAACGGTTGTTCTGTTCTAAGGTTTGGAGGAACTTGGTTGTTCCATTTGTTGTTCGACAATTGTTCATATATGTCTATCTACTCCTTCTCTATTCAAAAGTTATTTGGAATTATTGGTTGATAGCATTGCATCTATTTAAATATGAATGAAGTACTTTGTTTTATTAAATTCTGAAGGAATGAAATGAAAAGTAGGATAGACCCTTACAATTTAACTGTAACTTTTGAGCAAACCTTTCTAAGTATCTTGGCTGGAATGAAAATCAAATTTTGGAAATGTATTAGGAAGTATAATTGTGTTAAATAGATTACTATTTCATTATATTGTGATAGAGATCACTACCAGATCGGTGCATCATATACATCTGGTTATTCTGTTTTGCAAGTGAATATTAGGTTATGCAAACACTATTCTGGAAGTAAACCTGAAATTTAAGAACATTTACATACCTATACTTACAAATATATATCCTTGTGGGTTATCTCTTAATTCTGGACGATTTACCCTATCGAATTAAATTACTGTTGAAAATGATTGTGTACAATAGGAAAATAACTATATATATGTATGTATGTATGTATGTATGTATGTATGTATGTATGTATGTATGTATGGCCATACGACTTGCATGGCTCACTTTAAATGCATGATGTATGTATACCACTAGGTACTAATGATATAATGGAAGACGAATAGTCTAACTAGTCATCAACTGGAAATAAAATTTTGGAAAGCAAATAGTCTAACTAGTCATATACTAAGTTCTGGAAACAACAAAATGAAAAACAAATGGTATTACTCAACGCAAACGAAGTTCTGGAATGAAATACTAGAGGAGTGAAATCTCGATGAATTCAGAAGACAGAGATTCTAAAACCCTTTAATTTGTATGCACATATTTTGATAAGTTCGAAATTTCACAGATTTATTAACAATTAATAAATTGTTTCAACTTCTGTATAAGTCAAACCGAAATAAAGAATTTACTAATAGATCTTTCATCTAAGTCGACTATTCATTTATAAACAATTGTGTAGTCCTTCTCACATCATCCTTTTACACAACAATAGAGTTTGGTCTTTATGTCTTTCTTTAAACTGAAGATACACAGACAATGGATCGACCATCGTTATGAATGAACAAATTCACTCACGATGGTAGCATTCTAGATTCAGAATCATATCTATCCTTAGAAAACCTAGGCACTCTCTTAAGAGCGGTGATATGGAACCCGAATACCTTTTGTGCGTATGGCAGGTACCTGAGCCCGGATTTGTGCATGGTCGAATGTCCCTGCAAGGAAACACAAATTTATTATTAATAATTATTTAAAATAAGTAAAACGAGTGTACCCTTCAACAAAATGATTTAAGACAGGAAATGATTATACCGAGTTCACTTAACTTATGACTCATAAACACTGATGTCTTTTCCCTTTTGCGTTTTGGTTGAGAAAACACCCCAAGTCGAAGGGGGAGGTGGTCCAAGAACCTTCTGATGGGTACCATCACAACAACAGGGTCCCATCATTAGAATTGGTTACCAAATTATCTAAAGAAAACTCTTCAGGAAAATAAATAAATAAATAACATTAACATTGAAAATCCAAACTGCATGGGTTCGCACAGTGCGAGTAGGATGAATGCATTGCTCAAAACTTTAAAACACAGAGTTAACATTCATACCGAGTACCAGGCCTCGAATGATATTTATCACACACAGACAAAAGTAATAACATAATGAAAAACGATGATCCAAATTTAATTACAAATCCAAATAATTACACGTTGCAGAGTATGTCCTTAAAAACGAATTATTTGGTACACAAAATCCCCAATATCTAATTATATATGGATATGCCAAATGAAAATACAGTAATCCTTCTAAAGGAAAATTACAGTCGTAAGAGTCAACTAGTAGTTTGGGGAATCTACGGAATGGTGGACTTCCAAGCAAAACTCAGTACAATAGTACCCAACAAAGACATGAAACGTTATTAAATCCTATCGAAAGGAATTTGCTTTCACTTGAACAGAATATACATGCAATACACAATGTGGGTTCTACCCTATCAAATTTACTTCTAGACTAGAACTCTCGTGTGGTCTCACAGAGGCGCGACACCGGGTAACAACACTTGGAGTTAAGGGTAACCCATAAAAGAGAACAGAGGGACAAAGAAAAGCCTCATAAGTAAATACAAATACATTAACCCCGATAAAATGCATGTGCAAGGTTGTGAAAGCCGAAAACAAGAAGGCGGAGTACCGAGAAGGTTCTGGAAGGCTTTAGAATAAAACAACAGTGAAGTCTACTTTTCCAGGAGCGAGAACAGTCCAGGGAATTATGAAGGGAACAAAAATAATGGGGAAAACTTCACTAAAGGTCATAATAAGAATTACAGTACAAAGAGTTTCCTTGTACGGTAACAAAAACCTGAAGGTTCCCTCCAACTACTAGAATACGTGACCATTGTGAACTTACCAGGGCGGTCGGGTAGAGTTTCCTGCTTCCATCAGGTAAAAATCCTCCAAGATACCGACCTCCCTCACTGAGAAAAAAAATGCAGAGCTAATTCGAAAACTTCACAAAGACAAAACTCATCGAATCCTTTAAAACCCTTCTACGTGGAGTAAATGGCGATGGTATGAAGGCTGGCTCTGGCCATGTGATGGGGCAGAGATGGCGCAATCACATTGGATGAGGGGTCAAGTGATAACCATCGAGTTTCGAACTCACAGGGTCTCCATTAATGGTCGGTTCAGAAGTTTAATTCACGCCTGACAAGAAACCTTCCTTTCATATTAAGAGGTGTGAAGTAAAGGATAGTTCCTTCATGATACGAAAAACTGGACCATCGAACTCTAACTGCTATCGTTTAGTTAAGACATCGTTTAGTTAAGGCAGGGATAAACAAATTGTTAGGGTTGCACTCATATCAAACCTTCATGTTAATACTAACCGGGAGATCAATACACAACCAGTAATCACAGGGGATTCGTTCGATCCCTTTGGCCATGTGAAGTAATTTCAAACACCTTATGTTAAGCCGAAACATTTTTTTTACTAAGAGTGTACGCTCCCGACCCCTTTCTAAAGTGAATATAGTCTATGGTATATGTTGTGTTTTTCAAAAATTCAAGTGAGGTTGCCTTTGCACGCAAGCATGGAAACCTTAGGGAAGAGTATAGAATTTGTGAATTTCCTAAGTCTAATACAACATAGATATATAAGTATTAGAATAATAGAAGGATTGAAGAGTTAAAGAAGGGATGGATGATAAGATGTAGAGATTATTCGTATAGGAGTCCTGTGCATTAAGAGTCAAGTTGGAGTAGAAATGTTCGTGATGTGATTGTTCATCGTTTGATAGCCAGAACATAAGAATCTCGCATAAATTAACAATGATGATAAATACCTACTTCTCTTAACTTCAAGTCTTCTAGAATAAATTGAAGATTAATGTTCCTCAATTTTATTTTTTTTATTTTGGCAATTTTGGGGTATATTACATATGGTATCAAAGAAAAGGTTACAACACTTGGACCTTGAGCAGGGCCAAAATATTTACTTAGCATATATATTTATTGTTTAGGTAAAACTAACAAAACAATTACTATTACAAACATAAAACACTTTATTCTGTTGTAATCATGGCAACCCAAGATGAAGGAGAAATCAGACTCAAGGAGAACCCTGAACAAAGGCCTCCTGAAGATCAGAGGTAGAACAGTGACGGAAGTTCACCTACCGAAGTTCTGGAAACTATGAGAAATCTCATTGTTGAGCTGCAAGTTTTTAAAGCAAACAATGAGAAACTGAAAAAGGCACAGCAGGAACAGCAGGAAATAAATGAAGTCCTGCTACGAAGTATAGTGACAAAGAAAAGACCAAAGGATGATAACCAGGAAGAAGAGTTCAGTAAAAGCGCCTCCAAGAATTCTTGTCCTGAAGCAAAAAAGGGGACAGCTTGTGTGAAGGTACACCTTCAGCTCAAGAGGAAACTAAAACAGGAAGAAAAAGGAAACAGGTAGATCACCTTGAGGGAGAGTTTAAGAAAATCAAACCATCTACCTTTGACGAGGAATCCAAAACAGGGGAGGAAGCTGAAGCATGGTTATTAGACATCAAGAAGTACTTCTAGATATACAACTATTCCAACAATATGAAGGTCAGAATGGCCATCTATAATCTGAAAGGGAAGGCTAGCATATGGTGGCAAGACCTAAAGTTGGCCAAAGGCCTAAAGGAAAAACAGATGGAATGGTCGGATTTTAAGAAATATTTCAAGAAACAATACCTATCTGAAAGTTACTATGAAAGAAAAACCAAAGAATTTTATGAGCTACGACTCGGTCAAATGGCTATGGATGACCTGATAAACAAATTTCTGGAATTACTAAGGTTCATGCCTTATATCCGGGAGGACAAAGTGAAAATCTAGCGGTTCCTAAGTTGTTTACCACGGACCTATAAGGACAGAATCGAGTTTGATAATCCCAAGTCCTTGAGCAAAGTTTTCAGGAAAGATCGAATGTGTTATGATCAATACAAACAGTGGTCAGAATTTCCCAAGGCTTGGAAAGAAAAGAAACAAGACCGAATGAACCAGTGGAAGAAGGGATATCAACTAGCTCCTTATCGGAATGCAGCAAATTTTTTTCCAAGGAAATATTGTCACTCCAACAATCAGAACACCCAAGGAGGCAGTAAACCAGTAAATCTGGGAACAAAGAAGTTTGGGGACAGCCCCCTGTGAACCGTTAAAATGTTGGGAATGTGGAGAACCTCATCTAAGGAGGAACTGTCCACATTTGACTTCAGCAGCCAGAACTACGGTTCAAAATCTACAGGAAGCCTCTACAGTGGGGGATGTAGGAAGAAGCGTACATTGGATCAATGCAGTCGTGGATGGTCGACAACTTGATCACCAGTCCTCTGTAGTGGAAATTGAAGGTAAAATTAATAACACTTGTATTTTTGTTTTAATTGATCTTGGAGCTACGTTGAGTTATATCGCTCCTGGTATAGAGGATTCAAATAAACTTAAGAAAAAAAGACATACAAAATCTTGGCTAGTACAACTAGCAACAGGAACGAAAAGAAAAGTAGTCGATTTTATTTTTGATTGTGAGTTCAGTTTAGGTGGTCAAAACACAAAGACAAATCTAAACATTCTACCATTAGGGTCTTATGATGTAATTATCAGAATGGATTGGTTAGAAAGGCACAAAGCAGTGTTAGATTGTTATGAAAAACCACTCAAGTATAAAGACAAAAATGACATTGTTAGGATAGTTCAAGGTATACAAAAACCAATCTCGGTTAGACAGATTTCAGCAATGCAATTTAAGAAATGCATGAGAAAGGGTTGTCAGATTTATGCCATCCAAGTAACAAATCTGTTGGAAAAAGAAAATAAACCTAGCTTGGAGGATTTTGTCGTCTTGCATGATTTCAGAGATGTGTTTGTCGATGAGATACATGAATTACCCCCAAGGAGGGAGATATACTTTTCTATATACCTACTACCTAGTTCAACCCCTATATCTAAAGCACCCTATTGAATGAGCTTACCAGAATTAACATAATTAAAAATTCAATTACAAGAATTATTGGACAAAGAATATATCAGACTGAGTGTTTCACCATGGGGAGCACCAGTCCTCTTCGTGAAAAAGAAAGACAGAACTCTGAGATTATGCATCGATTACAGACAATTAAACAAAATGACTATTAAGAACAGGTATCCCTTACCTAGGATCAATGATTTGTTCGATCAAGTAGTTGGGGCAAAGATTTTTTCTAAATCGGATTTAAGATCTGGTTATCACCATGTTAGAATAAAAGATGAGGACATAAGTAAAACAACATTAAGAACGAGATATGGACACTACGAATTTGTTGTTATACCATTTGGACTCACTAACGCACCAACCACATTTATGTGTTTAATGAACAGTATTTTCAGTCAGTACTTGGACAAGTTTGTTTTGGTATTTATTGACGATATCCTAGTGTATTCTAAAATAGAAGAACACAAAGAGTACCTAAGGATAGTCCTGCAAACTTTAAGAAAACACAAACTGTATGCAAAATTCGATAAATGCGACTTTTATCATAAGAAAATACAGTACCTAGGACATGTAATATCTGAGGAAGGTATTCAGTCGATCCTGAGAAAATAAGAGCCATCATGGAATGACTGATTCCGAAGGATGTAGTAGACATCTGGTCATTCATAGCAATCACCAGATATCATCGCAGATTTATAGAGGGGTTTTCCAAGATTGCATACCCTATCACGTAATTACAAAAGAAGGGAACTAAGTTTAACTGGTCACATAAATGTCAGGACAGTTTTAATAAGTTAAAATAATTGTTAACGACTGCGCCCATTTTAAAAGTAGCAGATCTGGACAAAGACTTCACAGTCTATGTGGACGTGAGTAAAGAAGGACTAGGTGGTGTCCTAACTCAGGAAGGGCACGTTATTTGTTATGAGTCTCGAAAACTAAAGGAGCACAAACGAAACTACGTCACTCATGACTTAGAGTGGGCAGTGGTAACACACGCCCTAAAGATGTGGCGGCACTACATAATGGGCAGAAAATTTATGTTATTGATGGATAACAACGGTTTTAAATTCTTGTTTAGTCAACCAGACCTTAATGCAGGGCAAGAAAGATGGTTGGCCTTCTTAAGCAAATTTGACTTTGAGGTAAGACACATCAAGGGTAAAGAAAACAAGGTGGTTGATGCTTTAAGAAGAAGAGTTCATGGACTGTTTGAAATAAACATTAGCAGGGCATAAAACGATATTGAGCAAAGGATAAAGGTAGCAGGTAATAACGACGAAAATTACACTAAAATAGTGGCAGAATTACAAAACATTACATAAAATTCAGACAAAACAGATCTGAGTTTGGACAGAAATGGTCTACTACGATTTAAAAACAGAATATACATACCAGATTCGACAGAATTGAAGTTAACAGTTTTGGATGAAGTACAGAAGAAACCTTATTCTGGTCATCCGGGATACCAGAAAACAATAACAACACTAAGGAAGTTATTTTATTGGCCTAATATTAAGGGCGAAACAACAAAATACTTATCTAATTGTCAATATTTTCATCAGGTAAAAGTCGAACACCAACATCCAGCCGGCCTGTTGCAGCCCTTACCCGTACGGGAATGGAAATGCGAGACTATATCACTGGACTTTATTACAGGTTTGCCTAGAACTCAAAAATAGAATGATTCAATTATGGTGGTAATCGATAAGCTTGGTAAGCATGCACACTTTATTCCTGTAAAGTCTACTTTTAAAGATATTAACATCAATGAAATATTCATGAAAGAAATTTTTAGACTGCATGGTATTCCTAAAATGGTGATTTTGGATAGAGACCTAAAATTTACATATGCTTTTTGAAAAGAACTATTTGCAGGGTTAAATACTAACTTGAATTTCAGCACAAGTTATCATCCACAAACGGATGGGAAGACTGAACGAACAAAAAAAATCGTAGAAGATATGCTACGTATGTACGTAAGAACAAAACCAAGCAAGTGGGAAGACTACCTACACTTAGTGGAATTTGCTTACAACAATGGTTACCAAACCTAGACTAAGATGAGCCCCTTCGAAGTACTGTACGACAGAAAATGTACGACTCTGATTAGTTGGGATAACCCAATTGACAGACTCATGGTGGGACCATAGATTCTCCAGGAAATGGAGAGCATGGTAAGAAAAGTACAACAGAATGTAAAAGAGGCACAGGACAGACAGAAAAGTTATGCGGACCGGAAAAGAAGACACCTGGAATTTCAAGTGGGAGACCACGTCTATTTAAAAGTCAAAGCCCGAAAAATTTCACTGAAGCTAGGGAACTGTGCCAAGTTGGCACCTAGGTTTTGTGGCCCTTTCGATATCTTAGCTCGAATTGGACCCGTAGCATACCAACTTGCACTTCTTGCCAATCTAAAAATTCATAATCTATTTCATGTTTCTTTGTTAAATAATTATGTTCATGACCCTACTGATATGATCGATTGGAACTTGGTGCAAGTGGAACCAGAAGACGAGTTCCAAAAGGAACCTCTCCGCATTCTTGACAGGAGAGAAACAACACTTTGGAATAGAGTCGTCGCCCAGGTAAAAGTGCAATGGAAGCACTTTAGCCCTGAGGAGGCCACTTGGGAGTTGGAGGGAGATTTGCAGAAATCTCATCCAATCTTGTTCCAAGAAAGGGACGAACACTGAGGACAGTGTTTTATTGAAGGAGGAAAGGAAGTAACATCCCCCCAAAAATAAATTACTTTATGTCTGAAATTGCTTAGGAAATTATTTATGTTTTTGGTAAATTCGAAATTGGAAAATTATTGCCATTTATGGAAATTCCAAAGTTCAAATTTAGTTAATTGTAATTGATGATTATGATTGTTGGGCAGAGCTTTGATTTGAACCAACTAACTATTTGACTATGACACTTGTATGAAACAAAATATTTTATATTTATTGTTGATGCAAAAATGGAACAACTAGGTTAAAATCAGCTGACCATGACTCCATGAGAGGGGAACATGTTGGAACTACCTTAGGGCTGAATGTGACAAGTGGAAAATCAAGAATTTGGCCATTGGCAGCCCCTGAAAATCAGGGATTTAGAAAGGTGCAAAAATTCCAAAGGGGAAAAGGACCTAGGCAAAATTGCTTTTGATATATATATATAGCATATGGGAGGAGGCAGGACGTTGCCTAGTATGTTGGGAAATAATTATCTCTTGTTGTTATGAACACTGCTTACTGAGTGTGAGACAAGGAGAAGTTGTTGAAACTGAAAGACTATTGCTGAGGAGGAGTTCTAAGTTCTCCCTCATGGATTCATGGTCAGGCTAGGGGGTGAATGAGACAAGTAATTTGGTTGTTCTGTTCTAAGGTTGGGAGGAACTTGGTTGTTCTCTTTGTTGTTCAGAAATTGTTCAGATGTGTCTATCTACTCCTTCTTTGTTCAAAAGCTATTTGGAATTATTGGCTGGTAGCATTGCATCTGTTTAAATATGAATGAAGTACTTTGTTTTATTAAATTCTGAAGGAATGAAATGAAAAGTAGGATAGACCCTTACAGTTTAACTGTAATTGTTGAGCAAACCTTTCTAAGTATCTTGGCTAGAATGAAAATCGAATTTTGGAAATGTATTAGGAAGTATAACTGTGTTAAATAGAATACTATTTCATTATATTGTGCTAGAGATCACTACCAGATCGGTGCATCATATACATCTGGTTATTCTATTTTGCAAGTGAATATTAGGTTATGCAAACACTATTTTGGAAGTAAACCTGAGATTTAAGAACATTTACATACCTATACTTATAAATATATATCCCTGTGGGTTATCTCTTAATTCTGGACGATTTACCCCATCGAATTAAATTACCGTTGAAAATGATTGTTTACAATAGGAAAATAACTATAACTATATATATATATATATATATATATATATATATATATATATATATATATGCCAGATGTATGTATACCACTAGGTACTAATGATATAATGGAAGACGAATAGTCTAACTAGTCATCGACTGGAAATAAAATAATGGAAAGCAAATAGTCTAACTGGTCATATACTAATGTCTGGAAACAATAAAATGAAAAACGAATAGTATAACTCAACGAAAACGAAGTTCTGGAATGAAATACTAGAGGAGAGAAAGCCCGATGAATTCAGAAGACAGAGATTTTGAAACCCTTTAATTTGTATGCACATATTTTTATAAGTTTGAAATTTCACATCTTTATTAACAATTAATAAATCATTCCAACTTCTGTATAAGTCAAACCGAAATAAAGAATTTACTAACAGAGCTTTCATCTAAGTCGACTATTCAATTATAAACAATGGTGTAGTCCTGCTCACATCATCCTTTTACACAACAATAGAGTTTGGTCTTTATGTCTTTCTTTAAACTGAAGTTACAGAGACAATGGATCGGCCATCGTTATGAATGAACAAATTCACTCACGATGGTAGCATTCTAGATTCAGAATCATATCTATCCTTAGAAAACCTAGACACTCTCTTAAGAGCAGTGATATGAAACTTGAATACCTTTTGTGCGTATGGCAGAGACCTGAGCCCGGATTTGTGCATGGTCGAATGTCCCTGCAAGGAAACACAAATTTATTATTAATAATTATTCAATAGAAGTAAAACGAGTGTACCCTTCAATAGAATGATTTAAGACAGGAAATGATTATACCGAATTCACTTAACTTATGACTCATAAACTCTGATGTATTTTCCCTTTCGCGTTTTGGTTGAGCAGACGCCCCAGGCTGAAGGGGGAGGTGGTCCAAGAACCTCCTGATGGGTACCCTGGCAACAACAGGGTCCCATCATTAGAATTGGTTACCAAATTATCTAAAGAAAAATCTTCAGGAAATGAAATAAATAAATAACATTAACATTGAAAATATGAACTGCATGGGTTCGCACAGTGCGAGTAGGTTGAATGCATTGCTAAAAACTTTAAAACACAGAGTTAACATTCATACCAAGTACCAGGCCTCGAATGATATTTAGCACACACAGACAACAGTAATAACATAATGAAAAAAGATGACCCAAATTTAATTATAGATCCAAATAATTACATGTTGCAGAGTATGTGCTTAAAAACGAATTATTCGGTACACAGAATCCCCAATATCTAATTATATATGGATATGCCAAATGAAAATATAGTAATCCTTCTAAAGGAAAATTACAGTCGTAAGAGTCAACTAGTAGTTTGGGGAATCTACGGAATGGTGGACTTCCAAGCAAAACTCAGTACAATAGTACCCAACAGAGACTGGAAACGTTATTAAATCCTATCAAAAGGAATTCACTTTCACTTGAACAGAATTTACATGCAATACACAGCGTGGGTTCTACACTATAAAATTTACTTCTGGACTAGAACTCTCACGTGGTCACATAGAGGAACAACATCGGGTAACGGTGCTTAGACTTAAGGGTAACCCATAAAAGAGAACAGAGGGATGAAAAAACCCATAAATAAATACAAATACATTAACCTCGATAAAATGTCTGTGCAAGGTTGTGGAAGCCAGAAACAAGAAGGCAGAGTACTGAGAAGGTTTCGGAAGGATTTAGAATAAAACAACAGTGAAGTCTACTTATCCAGGAGCGAGAAAAGTCTAGGGCGTTATGAAGGGAATAATGATAATGAGGAAAACTTCACTAAAGGTCATAATAAGAATTACAATACAGAGAGTTTCCTTCTACAGTAACAAAAACCCGAAGGTTCCCTCCAACTACTAGAATATGTGACCATTGTGAACTTACCAGGGCGGTCGGGTAGAGTTGTCTACTTCCATCGAGTAAAAATCCTCCAAGATACCGACCTCCCTCACTAAGAAAAAAATGCAGAGCTAATTCTAAAACTTCACAAAGACAAAACTCATTGAATCCTGTAAAACCATTCTACACAGATTAAATGGCGATGGTACGAAGGCTGGCTCTGGCCATGTGATGGGGCAGAGATGGCACAATCACATTAGACGAGGGGTCAAGTGATAACCAACGAGTTTCGCACTCATAGGGTCTCCATTAATGGTCGGTTTAGAAGTTTAATTCACGTCTGACAAGAAACCTTCCTTTCATATTAAGAGGTGCAAAGTAAAGGACAGTTCCTTCATGATACGACAAACTGGACCATCGAACTCTAACTGTTATCGTTCAGTTAAGACATCGTTCAATTAAGGCAGGGCTAAATGAATTGTTAGGGTTACACTTGTATCAGACCTTCATGTTAATACTAACCGGGAGATCAATACACAACCAGTAATCACAGGGGATTTGTTCGATCTCTTTGGCCATGTGAAGTAATGTCAAACACCTTATGTTAAGCTGAAACATTTTTTTTACTAAGAGTGTACACTCCCGACCCCTTTGTAAAGTGAATATAGTCTATGGTATATGTTGTGTGTTTCAAAAAGTCAAGTGAGGTTGCCCTTGTGCACAAGCATGGAAACCTTAGGGAAGAGTATAGAATTTGTGAATTTCCTAAGTCTAATACAACATAGATATATAAGTATTAGAATAATAGTAGGATTGAAGGGTTAAAGAAGGGATGGATGATAAAATGTAGAGATTATTCGTATAGGAGTCCTATGCAATAAGAGTCAAGTTGGAGTAGAAATGTCCGTGTTGTGATTGTTCATCATTTGATAGCCAGAACATAAGAATCTCGCAAAAATTAACAATGATGGTAAATACCTACTTCTCTTAACTTCAAGTCTTCTAGAATAAATTGAAGATTATTGTTCCTCAGATTTTTTTTTTTTTATTTTGGCAATTTTGTGGTACATTACAGGTTAGATTCAGTTATAGTCTTTTACTTCAATAAAAAATATCCCCACAACCATATAGTTCTCTCAATGATTCAAATTACTCTTGTAGCTCATCAAGCATCAAACTCAAAGAAAATAAAACTTGCAAAATTAAACCCAAAAATCTCAAAGTTTAATCAAGGTCATGTAGCTTGCACTTTGTTGGAATTCACGTAATCATAACCTATTAAAACATCCGGGAAAAAACCACACATGGTCGTTAACACACTTGGACATAATTTAAAAGCATGAAAATAAAGTAAAGACAAAAGCAAATTAAACAATAAATTCTTCAAAGTAAAAACAAGCAATTTAAACCATCACACCATTCTTGTGGAAAAGAAACACACCATGCTTGTATTTAATGAATAAAGCTAACTACAAGATAAAATTATATAAATAAAATAAAGAACCACCATGCTCTCATGGAGCGAGCTCTTTCTCCTAAGAATTTAAGGTGGGGAATTAAACTACAGGATCATAGAATTTAATCAAATAATAAAATTACATACTTACAATCCACATAAGAGAAGATCCTAAAATGTTTTATTCACTCCATCATGAATTGGATATTTTCTCCAAGAGTCCTTCCCTTGGACTAGATAAGGCACTCTTATTTATACATGAGTTTGCTTTGAGAATAGGATAAACTTGACTAATAAATTTAGATCCACGTTTCTCTCATGTGGTTACAACCATTTACTAATAAGTGAAAAACTAAAAACCAACTAGTAAATGATTACAAGATCTTTGCTAATAATTCAAAACAAATCACACTAATCTTGTCTATGGTCCAAGATTCTTTCCACATCCAAGAGAGTTGATGATTATTCAAGTTTATGACAAATCTTCAATGGTTGAAGAAGAAATTCGAATTTGGAGCTAGGTGGTAAAAGTAAGCATTGTTGCAAACTCCAATTATACATGTAATCATAATCAAACTAACCCAGCTTTCAAGGTTAAGTGAGAATGTGTTATTTTTCTATTATTTAATCATAAACTCACTTAAAATACTAAAATAAATGCATTGGAAAATAATAAGTATAATCCCTCATATAAACATTAAAATGGTCTTAATGCAAGGTTACGAGAAAATGGAAAATGGTTAAAAGTCAAAGAAAAAGGGTGTAAAATATGACATTTTGGTTACCCAACAACAAACTTGCCAAGAAATTATCACAAATAGATATATATGCCTTCGTTTACCTATTTTCCCATAAGGTCTAGAAATAGATATGCACAGGGGCCTCAAAGATATGCCAACTGAGGTTAAGACACATAAACACATTTGTAGCACATACCACATCTAATAAATAGGAAATCATATAAAAATAAGGAACTACATCGGGCTTTTCTTTTGCCTTATGAACTCTCTCAATCATAACGCCAAGTTGGTTGGATAAAATGCCTCCCCAATTAAACAACCCTCTTGTTGTAGCCATTGTATATGCTAAAGGAATCCACGCATATTAGAATCGTGAACATTTTTTTTTTTCAAACAATCTGCATATCAATACCATAAGGTACATGTCCGGTATTCTTAAACCCATGATAGCATACCAACCACTAGTTATATTTAAGAATTTTTTCTCTTCCTTCCACCAACTTGCTAAAATATTTCCTACATCATTATTTTCATAGAATTCATTCACAAAAGGAGTAACTAGATGAAGTTAAGGATCCATAAATCTGTAATATTTCTCCAAGTGCTCTTCTAAGAAAGAACCTATGCACTCACCTCTAGCATCCACAATCATGCTTTTCTTCAAAACAGTGTGATCTATAATCAACTCAATAACTTCAGATAAAAGGAAAATAGGTTCTCTTGCTGCCACTAAATGCAAGCAAAACCTTCTTAGTTCATAAAAACTTTATCATCTATTTCTCTTACAACAAGGTTACTATGAGACACCATTTATGGATATTTTTCATTTATGAATTTCCAATATAACTTGCTCCATCCTGGCAAAAGTACTTGAGTTACAGTACTTTCTTCAGTTTCCTTGAATACTGGTTGTGATAAATAATATTTAGATTCAAAGAATTGAAGCATAAGGACATATCCTTCAATTGGGTCTTCAATTTCCATAGGTTTATTTTGAGAACCTTCCCATGTTTATGTTTCCTTAGTCTTAAGCTTAGGAGACCTGACAAGAGGGATCCTGGGAGGTCTCCTTGGTGGCATATTTTCTACATCAAATCAATTCCAACAAAATAAAGAAGGTAATTGCAATATGGTTAGCCATTTCTCAATTAAACACAATACACACTTTTAATGACAAACCCAAATTCAAACAATCCTAAGAAGAGTTCAGATTTTTCAGACAACACTATATAATCAAAATTGATGAATTACACAAGTATTTACTTGCCATATAAAATTCAATCAAAGGTTTTTTATTTATCATAGCTTAATAACTTACCTGCTACGAGAAAATGAGGAAATTGCAAAATTGAGATGGAGAATAAACATGCACAATCCACCCTGGCTTATAAATTTGGTTTATACATGCCAATATGCACTCACACAACGAAACTACCACTCACCATTACCCACACCAGCGATGCTAATCTTCGACTCAAACCTACAACAACAAAAACAATCTACAATCCTCAATTCCCACATAGCTACACTCAAATTCGTATTAGAATGGTTAATTCGATTGAGAAATCGGATTTTAAAAGCCAATGGGTCCAATCTAATCGCAATGATGACAAAACCTATCTCTAACCCAATTGGACCTATCGAATTGGATCAACTGAATATTGATTGGATGGCACAATCGCCAACTCCACACAATGATTACCAATGAATTATCTTATTCGATGATTGCTAAAAAAAATTCTCTTACCTCTTTGGAAATCACTCAAATTCTCTAATTCACACAAAGTTCCTTATGAAATGATGTGAAAGAATGATTACGTCACATACATTGAACACAATGCATAACTAGAATGTCAATTGGTTGACGTCTTGTCTGAAAATGCAGCGCAAAAATTCCATCGACGGATATGAAAAATTGAAACTTCGCCGACACTTAAACTATTTGGTCGAAAACCACTCATTGATGAAGTGTCAAAACTATGATATTAGTAAACTTAACTTTTCTCCTTTGGGTGAACTCATTTTTTCTTTTCCTCCTTTTCGAGGATCTCCCAAAAACCTTTTTTGGTGAACTCCAAAGTGAAGAATATAACACGAGAGATCAAGACAAGAACTTTGGTAGAAAAGGCTTCAAGCCATAATCTCTCTCATTGTATTCATTTTAATGATACAAATATATAATACAATAATGAAACCATCTCAATTTCTCTCACATCAACATCTTATCGGGAGATAAGGTAAGAGGAGGACAAATAAGAATCTAGAAACACATTTGAGATAACAACTATATCCTTAAATGTGAAATACATAAAGGTGGTATACTAGGACTTCATGATTGTATATGAGTAAGAAGATAACATTTCCCCCCTTGTCATAAGTCCGAACAATAATACCAACAATGCAGCATAAACCGATATCATCTCCAAGTCTTCATGTTGAAACTGTCGAGCTGAGCCTTAATGAAGAACTGCTTGAAAAACAACCAAATATGGATCTTGAAAACTTTGGAAAATATCACCGTGTAATCACGTGAGCCAAAATGCATCTAATTTTTTCACTGATGTGAACTCCAATATGAAGAGAGTGAACCTCAAGAAGTGAATCAACTGCAAGTCTGACACATCCTTGAAAATTCCTGACAACTCAATCAAATGGCAAGGTGCAATGCAAAAGGATCCAATTGTCCTCTACTAGATCGAATGGCCATCTAGGTGAACAAAATGTCCACATCATTGCTCTCAGAATCAACATCCCAATTCAATATCGTGTGTATGATTCAATTGCAATTCATTGAACCATAATTCTGCCAAAGTCTACCATCTACATACTCCAATTGCCCATCCGACAAATTTGATTATTGTCCATCTCGTGAGTTTATTATTGATTTTGAAGTCGAAACTTTAAGTCTGACAACCATCATCAATTCCCCCCTTTGTCAGGTAAAAGGAGAGATCACAAGTGGTTTCACGAACCATCTTCACTTGATTTATGAACCCCCCCTTAAGGTGCATGAGAGTTTCATTATCAGCTGCAAATTTTTTTCTTTACACGAGATTAAATTCTTCGATAAAACTATAATAATCGCTTTGTTGTTGATGACCACTACCAAGGATCGATCCACTCATAGTCACTGTAAAAAAAATGTTTTTCAAAAGTGACTACATAAAAAATTATGCACAAAATTGTTTTATAACCATAGCATGATGTTTTTTAATTCGTGGAATAAAAAATAGTTTAATGCTTTCACCAAGGAAACCAACTACCAAAATTAAACTTCCATTTGGCCCTATGTAGAGAGATCCATGGAACCATTAACACTCTTCAAATAAATTTGTTTGAGTGAATTGTGGAATAAATCATCCAATTATCCTTTCATTATAAGTTTGATTTGTGCATTGTTTCAATATTTTTTTGTCCCTGCTTGATTACATGTGCTTTGATCGCATTGCCTTGAAGAATTGAAATTTGTAGGTGATTATAAAAGCATCCCGCTATATAAGAGAGACACATGACATCAAAAAAGGAGATCACACATTGAGCAAATCGTTGAAGGCAATGAGGAGGCCGCGTCAACTGTCGAAAGAACGCATTGTAGACATGTGAGAATTCAGAATTGGAATGGCCCGATTTGATACTCCCATGGCCGCCAGAAAACCCAACGCCGAGCACAGAAAACATCTTACCTGAAGTGGTTGCCGAAATCCATTCATGAAGGAATTTGCAAATCGTTTCAGATCTGTTCATATCGCTTCAGAGCCAATTAAAAACGTGAATCGCTTACTGGTTTTCTTTTTCATGCCAAAAATGAAAATTGTTGCGATGGTACTCTTGAATATCTCGTTTTCATGCATTCCCCGGGATTTCTGAAGTGCCAACGAGCTAATTCCAGACTCGAACCCTTGACCAACCAAAGTGGCCCTCCGACAGTCTTCAAGTTCAATCACAAGCCTACAGAAGAAAATAATACACTTGCAAAGAGCATCCCTAGATCAAATCCCTTGGATTCCATTGCGTCCAAATGAAAGAAATGAAATCAAGGTGAACATGAATGTTTTATTTTTCTCGAATGGGCTCTCTGTACTGATGACCGACCTGATCAAAATCCACTAATTATGACCAGATTGATGTCAGGACCCCAAATTATAGAGTATGGATTACTCTGTCAACACCCTGCACTTTTATACCCACAGTTACGGAGTTCGGAATAACTATGTTGGTAGCTTCAAAGCTTTGGCTGCTCCAAATTATTGTTGGACAGCGGAAGCAAAACAGAGCATAAAACTATGAACACAACAACAATTACGTAATTGATAAAGTGATTTATGTGGAAATCCAGTACGAAAAAAACCACTGGTAATGCTATTTTGTATTCTTATTATTCAAGGGAGAATTACAATAGCTAACCCAAGCATACAACCATCCTCTCCTCTCATACACACAACACCTCGTCTTGCTCTCATACACTCACTACACATTGCACTCACACCTCTATGGGTATGCTCGTATATATAACATCTATCACAGACTCATCATGAATAGATCACATAGTTACACGAACATTTCATAAATAGATTGCATGCATGCGCATTAAGGAAATTCGTTGGCATGTTTCCAACAATCTCCACCTTGACAACAATTTACCTGATATATCATGCCCTTAATTAATTCATCACCTTTTCTGCAAGCCAAGAGAAGCCAAACACCATCACAGCTCCACAACTTCTCTGACAATCTTGTTACGTGAACATGCATGCATAATTCACTCCAGTATGGACCATTTTGTCTCCATCGGTAACATATCTAATAGACCGATGCACTTGGACATTGTCCAAATCTCATGAATCATAACCACAGACCAAATCACTGCAACCATTGTAGGTGATACTTGTGCTTCTGTGTTTGAAGCACCCATTTCCATGCTCTTCACCTGGTTTTTCCATGTGTCAACTGACAACACCAATTGCATGTGAAATGCTGACCATTTCTCCATCGCAATCATCAAACTTCCTACTAGCATATAATACTCGAGACATATAACCATTTTTTTCTTCATCAATTAGGACATAAACCTGAAGAGAACTTACAATGGAAAGCCAAAGGGATTTTACCGGTTTCACATTATTCATACCAAATTTCATGAGTGTCTTCACCACATACTTTTGTAGTGATAACCAAGCTTACCATATTTCCTGTCTCTGTGTATTTCCATGCCCAAGATTTATTTCGTTGCTTCCAGATCCTTCATAACAAATGTCCTAACCAACTGAGCCAACTTGTTGACCTTAACCATGCTTGTGCTTGCAACAAGCATGACATATAACACAAAGATAATGAATATACCATAAACACAATGGTTATACTCGCTTCTTGTAAAATTTGGCTCACCATGAAGGAATCAAACATCTTGTACCATTTGTCTGGCATGCTTCAGGCCATACAATGATTTTTGAGTTTGCAAACAAATATTCTATTGCGGTTCTGAACTAACCGTTTTGGTTGTTCCATATACATCCCCTTATCCAAAAAACTCCATGTAAAACAGTTTTAACATCTAGATGTACTATCACAACCAATGCTAACACAACATAAATAGAAACAAGCTTTTAACAACCGGTGAGAAACTTTCATGGAAATCAATACCTTCCAAATACCTTTCTGCTACCTGACATGCTTTGAACCTTTCATATTTTACTATGTTTGATTTTATAAAAAGAGATTCATCAAACACTGCATCTCTGTCCATGATGATTTTGTGGGTAGTAGGATCCCACAGTCTGCACCCCTTAATATCATCACCATATCAAAGATCTACCTGTTTGATCTTAGTCCTACTTAGACTGCTGATAAAAAACATAAGCATCACAACCGAATAATTTCACATTTGAGTAATTACCAAATGACCTATTCATACCTCTTCATGAATCTTCCTGTCTTTTGCAACCGATGGTGACCGAGTTACCATATAGAACAACCGCTTATGTCCACAACTATTGTTGCAACTTGGCATTACTCAACATGCCTATTCGATCCCAACTTCCTTGCAATACTTTCCAAGTTCCATGTATATGAACTTACCTTCATCATATATTCTCAAACACTTGATTGACCTGCCAACACATCAACATTTCTACAGACCCACCTTTCTAAACTAGACACACTGCTCCACCTCGAACTTTGCATTCGAACAACCTTGACCAAATCCAACCAAGCCGACCAAGTAATCCTTCACCGCTTACCTCCAGGCCCATTTACAATGGAGTTCGTCAAGCCTTTTATAGGCTTCATTACATGCAATCCATGGACACAATAACATGTGATACCCAAAACACATGGACTCGAAAAAACACTTGTTTTGACCTAAAAACAGATTTAACTCATTAACTCTTTTACCGAGTCAAGGTTAACCCAACATACATGCCCCCCCACATACCTAAATCTATGTCTAAACTTTTCATAGGTGACATGATAAACCAAGGGTACATATGCATATCTCGGTCTTACAGACATATGCCCATTTACATGCAATCGATAATTTCTACAACTCCAAAGTAAATACAATTTTATTATTATTATTATTTCACGGTGACTCAACCATCACCGCCCTGCACCTTCTATGTGAACACAGGTGGAGAGACACAACAAACAGACAAAACTTCATCAACCATACTTATAGCTGAATTTGCTTATTTTGTGAAGTCCTCTTTGGATGCTTGTTGTCTTTTCCAACAATCCTTCTTGAGATGCCCAAATTTGCCACAAAACCAACATTTTGCCTTACCCTTACTATCTTTTGACTTAGACCTGGCTGTACCTTTATGATCTTTCCCTCCTTCTGTAGATCGACCTATGACCACCATTGCTTTTGTTGTTGATATTTATTTATTGGATCTTTTCCTCATCTCCTTAGACAACAAAGCTCCCACAATAGTGTCATAATCAATAACATCTGTTGTGTTAAACCACACAGTTGTGACTAGATGATCCCAAGACTCAGGCAACGAACATAGTAGCATAACTTCCTTGTCCTCATCTTCGAACTTTACTTCCATATTAATTAATTGACAAATCGGAGTGTTGAAAACATTGAAGTGATCAACATTTTGTGCCTTCTTTCATCCACAAGTTGTACAAATGTCTCTTCAAGAAGATTATGTTTGACAAGTTCTTTGTCATATACAGACTCTCCAATTTGGTCCACAAACTTGTTGTTTTCGTCTCTTCAACGATGTTAAACAACACCTCATTTGCCAGACACAAACGAATAGTATTGAGGGCTCTTGCATCCAGATCCTCCCAGTCCTCGTCTGACATGCTTGTCGGTTTCTTTGACTTTCCAGCCAAGGCATTTTGCAATCCTTGTTGGACAAGCAGATCTCGCATCTTGAATTTCCATAACGCAAATCTATTCTTACCGCTGAATTTCTCCACCTCAAACTTAGAACTCTGCACTTTTTCCATTAGCAAAAAGCTCCAAAACCACTGCTTATAAAATTGAACCTTTTAATATAGAGAAATAAACTTATATTTCAAAGTGGGACCAAAGAAGTTAAATCCAAAAAGGTTTAATCCCAAAAAATAAAATATTTAAAATATATCTTAAAAGCTTTTAGGACATTCACCTTTTTAAACAAATAAACATCCCCTCTTCGTATAAAGATATCCGCTTATATATTACCCTTCACATAAAGGTATATTAAAAAGAATCTTTTAATAAAGTTTTACCCGCGCAAATCTCATCCATAGTAAAAAGTCAAAACTCATACCTCTCAAGAGCTCTATGCATATCAAACAAGAAAGGTCGATTTCATACCATGAGTTCTCTTGACAAAGCCTTCCACGACTTTTCAACATGAATACTCCCCATAATCTTTCACCATTGTATCACTTCACAGCTTACTGTTGTTATCACGCCTTCTCCACACGGCAAGGATCAACGAATATTAACACACCTTTTGCACGCGGCAAGGATCAACGAATATTAACACGCCTTCTGCACATGGCAAGGATCAATGAATATTTCCCCTCTACCAACACACAACACTCCAACACTTGGATTGCCCCTCTTCTAACACAACACTCTAGGATCAACCAAATGCTCTTTGCATATACCAAGGTCAACGTTCTTCTTGATAAGTGTCGGAAGCATTAGAGCAAAGAATAATGCTCCTAAAATAAACTCAGATCTCGTTCTCACATGCTCGATCTCATTCAATTTGGCTCACCTGCTCTGATACCACTTGTTGGGCAGCGGAAGCAAAACAGAGCATAAAACTGTGAACACAACAACAATCATACAATTGAGAAAGTGATTTATGTGGAAACCCAATATGGGAAAAAACCACGGGCAATGATATTTTGTATTCTTATTATTCAAGAGAGAATTACAATAGCCAACCGAGGCATACAACCATCCTCTCCTCTCATACACACAACACCTCATCTTGCTCTCACACACTCACTACACATTTCACTCACACCTCTATGGGTATGCTCGTATAACATTTATCACTCAGTTACACAGACTAATCATGAATAGATCACATAGTTACAAGAACAATTCATAAATAGATTGCATGCATGTACATTTGACCGCATGAGGAAATTTGTTGGCATGTTTCCAACAAGTATTCGATCGATGTTCAAAATCCTACACTGACAGAACTCTGGGTTCTCATTCTATACCAGTTCACTATTTAAGCACCTTCTTCTATGAATCAGTGCCAAGCGCTTTCCACATATCCTTTTGTTCTTGCAGGGGTCCCTTTGTATTAACCCATGACTTGTTTACCATGAGCAAATTGTAATAGTCGTCGATCTGCCTTTTATGTCAACGACCAGATCGGTTATTATACGATTTCCTCCCATATACAATGCTTTAATTTGGATCATTGATCTTATCAAATGATCAACGATCAATGGTCATGCTTTCTTCTCCATTTCATCAATGGACAAACTGGGACATCGGGGTACCAGACTGTCAGAGTACCGGAACCTCTTGCAATTTTTAACGAATTTTTCCCCAGGCCCTGTAGGTCGATAGGCTGGAACACAACAATGGAACCACGATACCAATGTATCGGGAGATCGGGTGTACCTAGAGTTCGTTGGGAACGACACACAAGTTTCACCGATAGTCGGGGAGCCGGTATGGAACTCCGACCGGTGGAATAATGATCCCGGGAAACCGGAAGATCGGAGTATCGTAACCCGATAACCCTTACACTTAATTAACAAAGCTCCGGGGGACCGATAGATCGATGGATCCATAGATTGGGATGTCGAGTGAGCAGTGTCTCGTTTTACAATTGTTTTGAAATACACATGGGTCAGTGCGTCGATACACTGTGATTCGTCGATATGGTGGTATTTCGTCCCAAATCTAATATTGACCATTCATTTCAAAACAAACAAAAAACACAAAAATTTAAATGGATTTCGTTCTGCTCTGAAACACGATTCTAAACGCGATCCATTACACTACAAATCAAAACTATATACTATATCACCCGCTCAAGAACGATTACAGTTGCAAGTGCAAGACAAACCACAAAAACACACAATATTTGGAATTGTATTAATGTTGGAAGGAATAGACTTATACAAAAATTCTTGTTCTATTTGCTCTATTCCTCCTTGGTCTCTCGGACTTCTACAAAATGCAGACACTCTCCACACCTGCTACTCTTTCTTTGCCCAAAGGATTACAATATAAGCATGGAAGGTCAACTCCCAGCCCATTAAACAAACCTCTAACAATTTTGTAACTAATTACAACAATAGAATTTCATATCTCAATAATTGATGGTGATTAATTAATCGAATCTTCCACAATTAAGAAAATCCACCTAACTTAACAAATTTTCTCAACAAACCCTATCCTTTTAGAACCCACTTACAACTTAGGAAAAATACAATAATTTAATTTAGGGAAACCCACTCCCTTTGATAAATTCTAAATACCCCTTAGGCCTTTTCAAAGTGATTGATTTTTCTGATGGGAATGCTCCTGCATCAGACTCCCAAGGAACAAAATATTCACAATCTTTTGATCATGAGCCTTCCACTTGTTGAGTTATTCTGGATTCCAAGTCTTATGTTGTTGTTGCTTTCCACTTGCATCAATTTCCTGTTGTTGTATTGTTGTTGTCTGTAACCTTCTAGGTTCCCAAACTTTACTTTGTTGCTATGTAACCTCTTTGTTCCTACTTTCATCATTAACCAATTGTTCATTGTTGCTAATCTTCTTCTTGGAAATATTCCTTACTAACTTTGTTTTCTTCACTTATGCTCGTTGCTAGCTGTTGTCCTTTTTTATTTGATATTTTACTTCTCTACAACACTTGTTGCATTTACATAAATGTCATGTCAACGTTTCAAATTAATGTAAACCTTGCTCCATGCATTATATTATACCAACTCCTTTGCCTTGTGCTACATTGTACATTCTAGTTTTTTATTCCATCGTCAACGTTGTCTTCTGCTTCCAAGATGTTTCTCTTAGATCATCTAGTACATCAACCCACAACTCTTTAACTAGCTGACTTCCACAAGCTATATTAAATATTTCCTCTGCTACTTGCATTATCCACTTGTCCTTTGTTTTGAGTGGAATCCTCTCAACTTCAAAAACAATTAGTTCCTTGCTTGGTATGAAGATATATAACCACTCATTTATATGTTGTTCTCTGTTGCAAATTGTTTTGCTTGAACCTTTGAACTCTGCCATTTTATCCTTATATCAATGTTCTCTTTAACTACATTATCAATCTTTTCATTACCTTCCCTGGTAATTTCTTGATCTTCAGTTTCTCCTTGGTTTGATGACAAAAACATTTCATGCTCTAAAACTCTACATCTTCTACAACCCTCTTTTGTCCCAGGAATACCTTGTGTAAGAGTTATAAAAAATCTTCTTTCTCCATTCCAAGCTCTTAAGTCATCTTCTTTCTCCAGTAAGAAGATCGACTTTTTTCATCTTCAAAACTCCCATGTTTGTCTACATCTGCAAAAAAAAAACATATTTCGAAGAATATTTTGTACTTCATCCTGCAAAATATATTTAACAATTGAAAATTTAAAATATGGAGTCAAATTGTATTTCACATCTATCTTCTCCTTAATTATTTCCAAATCATCCTCTTAATTCTCATTTTGTTGATGTGCACATGACATAATGATTTTTTCATGTTCTTCTTCCTCCTCGGAATCTGCTTCATAATGTCCTATTTCATAAGATTGTATCAATTCTGAAATTTCTCTTTTACTTTTCTCTTTGACTTTTCTTCCTTGCATGCTTTTATCCATATTTTCCTGTATCAACATCCTGAATTGTCCTTTTTATTTCAATCATCTCTCTGTTGACTTATTCACCATCCCGACTCATGTTATTATCACTTGCTTTATTGTTTTTCAAAATAATCCTTGGTTCATCCACTATCATCATCTACTCATATCCATTAAATAAAATCTGAAAAGGTAAACTCATTATGTCATCCTTCATTATTGTTTGTCTTGTCTCACCATTTTCTGATAATTCATTGTTGTATGTTGCCAATGTTAAGGTTTAATATATTATTAGAGTTCTTTGCATTTCACTAGATAACAATAGCATAAGATAGGATCACTAAGAAATACACAATCACAAGAGACACATCATTTATCCCGGGAAACCCTCATGGGGGAGAAAACTCAGCAAAACTTCCTTATTATAGATAGCTAATACAATGCCAAGAGATAACTCAAACAAATACAGAAAGTCCTCTCCCAAGAATGTGCCTCTCTCTCTCTCTCTCTTATCCAACTGCAGCGTCGAAACTTGCTTCTCAATGAACAAGTGAGTGTGTGTCTAAGTGAGGCACTAGCCTCCTTATTTATACAACTCTGGCATGTGTGGAGGTGTCTTTTCACTGGTAGGGCCAACTTCTCAATCTGGGTGGTTATAACCACCTTTAATATATTCTGGGGCCTCTTTAATATATTATGGGGTTGAATTCTTATTATGCCTATTACAATTATGTTTTGACCAATCCGCAAAAGGGGATTTGTTCTTTTACAATAGCCAACATGATCAATCCACAATAGGGGATTGATCTAATGAATAGTACAACAATAATAATTAGAATACACTTTGCAGTTACATTATTTCAACACTCCTCCTTAACAAGAATGGTATTCTACAACAACATCAGGCGAGAGAGAGGACAACGTCATCAACAACATTAGGTGGGTGAGAGGACATCATCATCAATATCATCTTGGAACACTGACTGGCATATCTATAAATCATATGAAGTTTTTTCTCATCGGCAACATCGTCATTCTCAGTGGAATGAAATCATCATCTGCATCAATATGGATTAGTATAAAGCTAATACATCATCATCACAGCACGAGGTTGGTCACATCATCACAGCACGAGGTTGGCTCATCATCACAGCACAAGGCTGGAACACTACACAACAATTAAGCTGGAATCACAATACTAGACTATCTTTACGTCACAACAATTAAGCTGGAAGCACAATACTAGGTTGTCTTTACGTCACAACAATTAAGTTGGAAGCACAGTACTAGACTGGCTTTACGTCACAACAATGAAGATGGAAGCACAGTACTAGGCATATCTCAACACAACAATTAAGCTGGAAGTACATAACTAGACTGGCTTTACATCACAACAATTAAGCTGGAAGCACAGTACTAGGAATATCTCAACACAGTAATTAAGTTGGAAGCACAGAACTAGACTGGATTTATGTCACAACAATTAAGTTGGAAGCATAGTACTAGCCTGGCATATCTCAACACTACTCCCCCTTTCGAGGGAGGTCCTTTCGGACTATACCAAGTTTATCTCGAAAGTGCTCAAACTTTACACTAGATAGAGGCTTGGTCAACACATTGGCAACCTATTCATCTGTGCTAACATATTGGAGCTTTATGGCTCCTCTCTGCACCATGTCACGGATGTAATGATATCGGATCTCTATGTATTTCGACTTGTCATGAAATATAGGATTCTTTGTCATCTTTATGCAGCTCTGGTTGTCACATAGGATCATGGTTGCTTCCATCTCTAGGTCGAATAGACCGGTCAACAACTTTCGAAGCCATATAGCTTCGCAGCTAGTAGAACACACAGCAATGTATTCTGCTTCCGTTGTACTGAGAGCAATGTTGGATTGCTTCCTACTCTGTCATGAGATCATGGTTGATCCCAAACTGAAACAACATCCTGAAGTGCTCTTCCTGTCAGAGACACTTCCAGCCCAATCTGAATCAGTGTACCCACTCAGTAAATCATGATCTCCATCATAGCTGAGACCACAATCTAATGTACCCTTAAGGTACCTCATCACATGTTTTGCAGCAACTAGGTGAACATGTCTAGGTTCTACCAGAAACTGACTCAAGGTGTTCACGGAAAAACATATATCTGGTCTGGTGTTCGTCAGGTACATCATCGATCCAATGATTTGTCTATACAATGTGGCATCAATCAATTTTGACGGAGTGTCAACCAGTAGCTTCAACTTCGCTTCCATGGGTGTATTCATGGAATTGCACTCCAACATGTTGAATCTCTTCAGGATTTCGACTACATACTTCCCTTGGTTAAGGAAGATTCTCTCTGGACTCTGCCATACCTCAAGACCTAAGAAATAATGCATTAGGCCAAGTTCTTTCATCTCAAATTCTGAAGCGAGCTTCTTCTTACATTCAGTGATGAGATTTTATTCTCCAATTAAAAATAAGTCATCCACATACAACAACAATCACCGGCTCATTGTTCATAACCTTGAAGTAGAGGTTAGAATTAACTTTACTCTTGGTAAAGCCCAAGATCGTCAGAAAACTGTCTATCCTGCCATAACAAGCTCTGGGAGCTTGCTTCAATCCGTACAGAGCCTTCTTCAACTTGCAAACATGAGTCTTCATGTCTTCAACTTCAAATCCTTGAGGTTTCTCTATATACACTTCTTCTTCAATGACACCATTTAGGAAAGTTGTCTTTACGTCCATCTGGTGCAACTTCCGCTTCATCTTAGCTGCAAGGGATATGATGGTTCTGATCAAAGTGTATCTGGCGGCAGGAGCGAATGTCTCTTCATAGTCAATCTCTTCCTTTTGAGAAAATCCACAAGGGACAAATCTTTCTTTATACTTCTCAATACTTCCATCAGCATCATGTTTTATTTTGAAGAGCCATTTGGAAGATACTACATCCTTACTCTTCGGTCTGGGAACTATTTCCCATACATCATTCTTTATTATGGATTGGTATTCTTTTGTCATGGCATCTGCCCATTCTTTATTTTGAATGGCTTCTTCAAAGCAGGTAGGCTCCTTTTCTAGGATATCACACATCAAAACCATATAACTGGAGAATGGCTTAGGTCTCTTCACATGTCTCGTGGTTCCTTTGGGAACACCATACTTCTCTCCATATTGAATAAGCTCCCTATCCCAAGTAGGATTTCTCTTATGGGAGATCGTCATCTGATGAGGTTCTTGAAATTATACTATATCATGATCTTCTATAATTTCCTCATCGAGAGAAGTTACGACTTCCCTCACTGGTTCTGCAGCTCTGGGAACCTCCCTCACTGATTCTGTAACTCTGGGAGCTACAGGTTCCTCTTCATATACTTTTTCAAGTTGGCATCTTCTTGATTTCTTGAGCGTTGCATCTTCATCAAAGGTCACATCCCTGCTGATCTCAATGTGATGGTGACCTAGTATATAAATTCTGAAGGCCTTAGAGACCTCACAGTATCCCACAAATATTCTCTTCTTTCTTGAGGGTTCCAGCTTGTTTCTCTTCTCTTTTGGAATATGTATAAATACTGGGCAACCAAATATTTTGAGATGGCTTACCTCTGATGTCGTTTCGGTGAACATCTCTTCCAGGGTCTTGAACCCAAGTGCACTATGAGACAATCAGTTTTGTACATATACGGTTGTCATTGATGCTTCTTCCCATCAGGACATTGGAAGATCTTGATCATGGATCATGGTCTTCG